>CAUYPO010058836.1:0-12448 GCA_963574435.1 Cheirogaleus major | reverse complement strand
GGTGTAAAAACAAGCTTTCCTCCCAAAACATCAAATGTCCACATCCTTTAAGCCAGTCCTCTCTTTATCAACCTTTCTTTATCTTGAGTTCAAACCAGAAATAGTTCAATAAGCTAATCTGTATTGACGGCTATATTTATTTCCAAGAGTATTTGCATTGTATTTAAGGCCAGTCAAAGAGCTAAAAATAGAAATACCATTCGATCCAGCAACAGCATTGTTAGGCGTCTACCCCAAAGAGTAAAAGGATTTAGGATTTTAATGCAGACCCGCCTGTCTTTGAAGCCCTTGATGGATCTCACCTGCAGTCCACGCACCTGCCACCCCCTCCGCTGCTCCTTAACACTTGGCTCAGCAGGCGGCTTCCACGTTTAGAAAAATCCTTTATGTTCGCTTAGCGTATGCGTGAACCTCCTCATCTCCCATACATCCTGCCCCCGTACCACAGCTCAGCTATGATTGTTCTTTTAATTGCTCTCATATTTCACGCTCCGTGAAAGACACTGGTGGGTGGGGGGCTGCCGCCAGGTGACGGGTCCTGCGCCCTTTTGCGGTGACCTTTCCCGCCCCTCGGTTCGCTGATTCACAGGTCGCTTCCTCATTACCATGAAACCCGGGGGCGGAACAATCCTATTTTGGTTGCCATTAGCATTTTCGATGTGAAGGCCTTGTGAGTGCTGGGCCCCGTGCTCTCAAAGACTTCGCGGCAGACACTCTGTGTTTTGGCTTTGATGGATCTCAAAAGTGTTCTTTGGGATGCAGCCTGAGTTACAGTCTCTCTGGTGGGAGAACATCGAGGCACAAGCCCAACAACAGTCGGGTACCCAGATGGGGGTTACTGCAGAGGCGCGGTGGCCGGAGGAGTCACTTTCTTCCCGTGCGGTGGAATTGGCCAAAGGCAGGGTGGCCGCCAGAGTCCAGATTGGCAGTTTTCTGGCAAGCCGTCCACCCAGCCACTGTCACCCAAACTCTAAAATAACTGAAAGAGGTTTATTCTGAGCTGAATATGTGTGACCAGGGCCCGGAGAGCCACATCCAGGAAGCCTCGAGCGAGTGGTCTCGCCGTGGCTGGGTTACAGTTTGGTTTTATACATTTCAGGGAGACAGGGATTACCTGTAAAGTCATAAATCAGTACATGGAAGGTGTATGTTGGTTTGGCCCCAAAAGGCAGGACATCTCCAAGCAGGGAGTTATAGGTGATAGGTGTGTGTAAAGATTCTTTGATTTGTCATTGGTTGAAGAAATGAACCTTTGTCTAAAGGCTTGGAATGTTTTAAGTTAAGGAAGTCTGTCAATCAGAGACGAGTCATGGGACAGTTACTTGGACTCACGAGATCTATCAAGTAAGTTGAGGACCCGCAGGTGTGGTTGTAGCTTGGCCTTGTGTAGCCTTCTGCCTGTTGATGAGTTACAAGGGACACCTCCAATAAGGGAGGGGGGCCTGGCTGACCTCCCTTCTCATGGCCAGCAGCTCAGCTTTAGCTTTAGCTAGGATCTAGGACCTAGCTAGGACCTAGCTTTAGCTAGGATCCCCTTGGCCAAGAGGGGGTCCGTTCAGTCGTCCTGGGGGTTTAAGGCTCTATTTTAGTTCATACCCTCTGGGGAGCTCCTACCTTTCACCCCTGAAGATTGAGTCCCAAAAGGTTTTGATGGGTCCTGGCATGTGTGTTTGACAAAGGCCCCCGGGGAGACTGAGGCACACCCTTGGGTAAGGCAGCACCAGCCACAGCTGTTGGGGGGGAGGGAGGACAGGGCTTGGGATTTACCGTCATTTACCCCTGAAGTCAGAGACCCGGCGTTTGCTCCATTCGTGGGAGGTGCGTAGCTGGTACTCAGTGAACGGCAGACACCACTGCGACTCGATCAGGAGCAGAAGGTGACCCTGGAACACAAACAGGAACACAGAGGGTCAGAGTCAGGCACGATGGAAAAATCCCGGGATGCAGGTTTTAAGGCTGGGGTGCAATAGAGAGGCAGAGACAGGTCCTCCTGGGAGGCCAGTGGGGAAGGGCCTCGAACCCCTGACTCTACGAGAGGCCCCCTCCCACCCGTCCGGCTTCTGTGTGTTCAGCCTCACCATGGCCCTGCCTGGCCTGGCATCGTCCCGCCAGTTCCTGCAGGACCCAGACAGCACAGGAATTCAGTCCACCCTTTGTGCCCCAGACTGCGTCAACCTTCCCATGTTCTGGGTAACCAACACCTAAGGGACCTTCCTCTCCGCCTGGGCCCCCACTGTGCCCTTCCTGGCAACTCCAACCAGAGAAGCGAGATGAAGAATGAATCAGCTCGAGGCAGGGAGGTCAGCGGGGAACTCGTTGGGCATGTAGGGACCCTGCCGTGATTAATGACATGTGTCTCTCTCCAGCGGTTGAGTCAAATTTTTCATTTAGCACAGAGTGACCCCACTGCTAATTCAGCTGCCTCACTTGCCAGCCCAAAATAGATTCATCCCTGAGGTTTGGAAAATGAGATAACCCTGCAGTCGAGCTGCCTTCCCCGTCCGGGAGCTGGAAGAGTCCGGCATCAAACACCGCAGGGGAGGGAAGCAGTGTGGACAGGGGGGTGGCTTCTCCCCTGACCCCCGCTCTTGCATTGGCCCTGACTGTGCCTTCCTCTCTGAGCCCTGCTGTGGCCGGGACCCCAACATCCTCTCCTGCCCAGCCCCCCAGCCTGACGTGCAAAGGGTTTCTCTTTCCTACAGGAATGACAAGTCATTCATTCGTTTGCCTAAGCAGGAAAGCGACATTCAGAAATTTAGCTTCTGTAATTTTACTGATTAGCCCTTCCACGTATGATTGTACCCAGTGCACGTTTGCCAGCTGGGTGTGAACGTACAAGTTTCACACACACCATGTCGTCAAACAACACCCTTGCCAGGCTGCGGAGTGAATATCTCATTTTGCTTTAATGGGCATCTCCCTGAGTGTTAGGTAGGGCTCAGGTCTGCAGGTGGCAGACACAGGCCAGGAGGGTGGTTCCTATGGGTGGAGAAGCCGGGACTGGTCAGGGGCAGAGACTGCAGGAAACCGCAGAACACCTGACAGTCACCTGGTGACATCTCACATCTCCCGTCAGCCTCCCCCGGACCAGGACAACACAAGGAAACCACCTGGCAGTCCTCACTCTTGGAGACTGACCCGTTCCTCTCTCTGGAACGTATTTGCACTTTGGGTGGCTTCCTTCTTTACTTTCACTTTGCATAGTTTCTTCCGTTTCTGTAACAAACTGCCTGTGTGGGGTGGCTTTGTGTTTGTGATCACTCCGCCATCAGCTCAGCTCGGTCCCAGGACTTACTCTTGGCACTGGGAACCAGGACCGGGGAACACTGAGACAGACCCAACATGATCACAAGAGAAGTGGATCAACTTTTTGTATATTAATTGCACATTTTAAATTTCTTCTTTGAATTGCTTTCTTATATCCGTTGCTCTTTTTTTTCCCTATTTTTTTTCTGTCTTTTGATATTGATTTTAGGAGTTCTCTATCTTTTATGACTGCAAGTCCTTTGCTAGATACTTGCAGTATTTCTCCTGGCCTGTCCCTTGACTGTTAACTGTGTTTGTGGTCCCTATGACAAAGCAGAAGTTTTACATTCTAACGTGGGGAAATGTGTCAATCTTGTCCCCTTTGGCTTCTGCTCCGTGTGCTCCGGCTACATACGAGGCTCCCCATCCCCCTAGATACGGCCCCCAGTACCTTCTTCTAATACTTTCAAACTATTGCCTAACGGTGCCATTTTTATTGAGGTTGTCCATCTATTTTTGAGGGAAAATGGTATGAATTACAGATTTAACTGAACTTCCCCCTCAGATGTGCGGCCTACAGCACTGGTACTGGTCACCTCCTGGTCCTTCCGTCCTGTGCAGCCACCACCTCCTGAAATCACGTCCTCGCCACGTACTGAATCCCAGGTACACGTCGGTCTGTTTCTGGACTTCATGTGTCCGTGGCACTGACGGGTCTGGTGTTACTGTTCTAACAACACTATTTAGTCACAATAGGTCCAGAAGATTTGGAATCTGTAGGGTTAGTTCCACATCTTGTTCTTTTCCAAAATTTTCTTGGCTCTTTTGTGCAGATGAATTTTCGAATCAGCATCTGTTTCTACCACTTTCCCAGCTTGATCTTTCACTTCTTTTCTCCTCTTATTTCTACTTTATCTCTTTAGTTTCTCTGGTTTATCTCTTATCACTCCTTTTTCTCTTTTTCCTTTATTTTCTTTGGGGAGGTGGAGAGACACCCGGGATGGAACTCAGAAAATCTGAGCTTTAGTCCGAGTTCCCTCACGAGCCGTGGGACCTCGGGCGTCTCTGCTGTCTGGGTTTTTTCTCTAAAACGAGACGAGACGAATTCCAATTTCTGCTGTTCTCCCTTCACACGGCAGCTGTCCGTCTCTGTTCCCTTATCCTTCCCTCATTTATTAGTAGCTCTGCTCACCAACTCCCATGTCACAGTAGGAACCATCCTTTCTCTCTGTCTCTCCACCTTTCCTTCCGCACCTTGCCCTCCCCCACCCCGCCCTGCTGCCCAGGTGCAGACTGTGCCACCGGACCCCACACGCCTGGACTCAGTGCCGGCGACCACTCCTCAGCGAGACACACAGTGGCACTTGCTGGCAGCCGCCGGTTTATCTCCAGGCTTTCATCTGCTGAGTCCTTCTTTGAGACATAGAGGGACCGTCAACCGTGCTCACCTGGGTAGGATTGGTGACAACCTGCTGCCCAGGTAGCTGCCACCTGTCGGCCATGAGCCTCCACCCTAAACCTCAGCAGGCGGCTGGACTGTGTTTGCCTCGCCCCGAGGCTGTGTTTGCTTTTCTAACTGTTGATGGCCCGGGGTTCCAGGGCTAATGAGGCGACGGGTGCTCTTCTGGCTAATGAAGCTCCCAGCGGGGGTGAAGCATCACATCAGATGACCCGAGTTCTCTCCAGCCTGAGGACGTGCTGACCGCACAGTCCCTCCGCTGCTCACCTGAGTTTTCTGAGGGCTTGGGGGAAAGGTTTGGCCCGTGGAAGAGGCTGTGTGCACCAGTGTCGCCAACAAACAACCATGAATCTGGTGGCTTAAAGTAACACGAATTTATCATCTTACAGCTTTGGGGGTCAGAAGTCCCAGATGGGTCGGCAGGGCGGTGTTCCTTCTGGAGCTTCCAGGGAGGAAACCTTTTCCAGCTTCTAGAAGCTTCCTACGTCCCTCAACTCAGGGCACCTCTCTCCATCTTCAAAGCCTGGAATCAGGTGGCTTCAACCTCTGCTCCCGTCGTCCTTATTGTCACCAGAGTGTACTTTGTAGAGGGGACGGAACCTTTTCAACATACGAGCTGGGAGGTCTGAGAGCTCTAAGTGCAGATTTGCATCAATAGTGCAGCCTCAGCTACGGTCTGGCCCTCGGACTGGGGTGAGATCGTTGCTGCATGTGGCAAAGGACAAGCAGGTGACACCAAAGCAGGGCACCCTTGTCCCGAGAACAGCCGGAGATCCTAACTATCTACCTAACGAGACCTTTGGCGCGTCTTTCACGTGGTGTGCCCTCGGCGGGCAGTTTGGAGTCACGCTTTTCCCCAGCGTCTGACCGTGTGCAGCACACGTTTCTCACAGCCACTCCCGTCTTCCGTGCAGGGAGAACCTGCCGCTCTCCTTCCATGGCTCTGACGTTCCCTCCTCATCCCCCATGCGGACCCCACCTGCCCCGTCTCGTCTTGTAGCTTCTCCCGTCACTCTCCAGCTCATTCTGCACAATCTCCCCACACAACCCCACCTGCCCCTGAGGCGGATGTACCTGGGTGCGAAAATCTGTAATTTTTAAAAATTAAAGTTGTATAGTAGGCTACAGAATTTTCATATTACATTATTTTTATGTATTTATTTGATAATGTGCTTAATTGTTACATAATTTATTCCATCATGAATATGACAATTAAAAAATTACATTGAACGTATCTGGGTGCAAAATCTAGTACCCAGGTGCACAGTCTGCAAGTGAGATCCACCCTTTGTCCCTGCTCGGCCCATCCCACTGCCCACGGGGGTCTGCCCAGCTGGGTGTCCTTTAGGGTCTTCAAACTCAGGTCTGCCCACAACTGCAGTGATTGTTCCTCCGGCCTCAAGAATCTTTCTTCTTCTCCTGTGTCCTCTAGATGGCTTGATAGTACTTCTTCCCCTTAGTTCTTTAGGCTAGAAACTTAGCCTGTTACTGCTGGCCCGCGTCACCAACATGAAACCTTGCTGGTCTTTTTGTCTCCAGGCCGGCCCTCCACACTTTAGCCAAAGTGGCCTTCCTAACTTTGCTTAGGGGCCTTCAGCAGGCAGCCATTCTTGTCAGGATTAAGTTAGAAACCCTGAGATCTGCCCACACAACTGCACACAGCTGGGTCTCTGCTACCTCTCAGGTTTTCTGATTTCAATATACAAATTGTCTCTCCCAAGACCCCGGGCTGCTGTAATACTGAAGCCAGACACCAGATGGCAGCAAAGACTGCGGTTTGCTGAGATGCCCAGGTGTGCTGAGCCCCGGCTTGTAAATTCGTTTTGCTTTGTCCCAGCCAATATTGGTGATGGAGATTACGGCAGAGTGAGTGCATCTTGTCTACCCACTGGAATATTTTCCCTGAGATTTAGGGTCGCTTACTGTTTGTGCCCCGAGGTATGATGTTCCCTCAGCATTTCACAGGGCCAAGTGTGAGTTGGTGTGAGTCCACTCACCTGTCCATCCTATGGGGAGGTCCCTCCCAGTCCTTGGCCAGGGCCAGCTGAAATCCATCTGGCTGAAATAAGTGGTTCTTATCCTGTCTTAAGTGCAAATGAAGAACAGATTGGGGGACTATGCAAAAAAAACCTTAAATATTTGAAATTATTGTCAACATTTCATCTTTGTTTATGTTAGGCTGAAAATGTTCCGTTCACTCAAAAACTCTTTTCTCTTTTCCACAAAATTATCCTGGGAGTTCTGCCCCGTGGCCTTATGTCTGTGGAACTGGAATTTGCTAACAGAGATTCTGACTTTGAGTCGAAGATGGAGCAAGGTGAAATAAAAGGTTTCCCGAGGAATACTGCCTTGGTGATCTTGTTTATTTAAATTGTGATTCCTCCTTCTCTGAAATTCCTCTATCCTTTCCTTTCATTATAGTTTTCCTCAGTACTTACAGGTTTCTAGCTTGTCATAGAATTCACTTCTTTTGTTCGGGGTCTGTCTTTCCTCGTTAGAAAATAAGCCCATGAAGGTTAGCCTTTCTCTCTGTTTTGATCACTGATGATCAAAATCTTACAGGTGCTTGATAAATGTTTTTCGAATGAACGAATCAGTAAGAATTGTTTTCTCAGGGTATTTGTTATAAAAGGATATGTCGGCATTATTTTAATTTATCTGCATTTGATTATTAGTAAGTGTATTTTCACAGCAGGGAAGGAAGAGAGCAACTTTCAAGTGCTAGGACATTCCGGAGGAGCAAAGGGGACACAGCAAAGTCCCTCAGCCACTGTAGGACATTTAGACCTGAACTTGGAGCAGCAGGAAGCAGTAATCACAGTAATCACCCCTCAAGGGCTTCAGTTTCACTCCCTTAAGTGAAAAGTTTGTTTTGTGTAAGACAAGGATCAGTAATCATAGTAAACACCCCTCAAGGGCTTCAGTTTCATTCCCTTACCTGAAAACAGTTTGTTTTGTGTAAGACAAGGATCTCTTTTCCTGGAGGCAGCGTGTTGTCAGAACCTATTATTACAGATTTCCATGAACCTGAGCTGTAGGGTCTGCAGGACAGCAGAGGACAATGGAGACCTGAAAGATCTTCCCACGGCAGCCCTTTCTCTTAGTCCTGCCCATCAGTATGGAAGGTGGGCTCTGTACTTTGAAAGGACACAGTCCAGCCATTGCGTCCAAATACCTGCACAGGTGTTGCCAGGTGTGGGGACCAGATGTCAGGTCCGCGTTCCCTGGTTCTTGGTTCCCAGTACTCAAGATGGTTACCGGTACTGAGCCGATGGAGGAAATGAGCAAACCAAGCAGAGGCAAGTGAGCAAAGCACCAAAGTTTACTAAAGCACAGAACATTCCAGAGAAGGAACAGGGCAACCCCTGCAAGTGGAGGAGACCCTGAGTTTAACAAGATTTTTCCCTTTTATGCCGATTCCCTAATTTTACGTTGAGGGAGGGGCAGAAAATTCATGGTTTTTCTTGGAAGAAGGTGGAGAATTTCTGGAATGGGGGCAAATCCTCCCCATTTTTAACATTGTAAGGCAGTTTCCAGGGGTTGCCATGGTGTTTGTGAACTGTCATGGCGCTGGCAGGTGTGATTTCTACTGTGTTATTGGGGTAGGTTACTTGAGGATACTGTCCCTTGGGAATATAAATTTAAGCAGTTAAACCAGTCATGGCAAACAATTTGGGCTACGATATAATCCAGGACACAGGAAGCACTGAGTGACACAGAGCCCATTTACGGCCAGACCAGGAAGAACAGTTTATGAGGTCTGTGAAACCCACCTTAAAAGTAGGGAAGCCTCTTTGTTAATATGTGACAAGCTCATTATAGAGACAGTTTGGCGCCAAGACAGCACTGCTTTTCCGTATAGAAATTTGTTTAAGGTCATTATTGCAACAATATCATAAAAATAATATTGATTCTTGCGAGGTTAAGTGCTTACCAGCTGTGTTGCTCTAAAATTTTCCACAAAAAATCTCCTGTAGGCCGGACGTGGTGGCTCACGCCTGTCATCCTAGTACTCTGGGAGGTCGAGGCGGGCAGATTGCTCAAGGTCAGGAGTTCGAGACCAGCCTGAGCAAGAGCGAGACCCCGTCTCCATTAAAAACAGAAAGAAATTAATTGGCCAACGAAAAATATACAGAAAAAATGAGCCGGGCATGGTGGCGCATGCCTGCAGTCCCAGCTACTTGGGAGGCTGAGGCAGGAGGATTGCTTGAGCCCAGGAGTTTGAGGTTCCTGTGAGCTAGGCTGACGCCATGGCACTCTAGCCCCGGCAATAGAGTGAGACTTTGTCTAAAAAAAAAAAAAAAAAAAAAAAAATCTCCTGTAGAGGCAACTCAGTGATTTAGAAGGCCCCAGAGATTTTAAAGAATAAGAATTAAGATTTAGATGCTAGAGAACATGCTTTTACTGACTGAGATATTTTTAGGGGTGAGTTGTCAACTTTAAAATGTTCTATAAATGTTTGTTCAACTTAAGTTAAATTGTCTATGGCACCCAGAACCCCTTACAATTCAGATGAGTGGATTTGGGGAGTATAGGAAAGAGTGTAATTCAATTTTACAGGTTTACCTGGTAAGGAAGCATCCTGTTCACAGTGACTCAGATGTAGGTACAGAATGACTTGCACCAATAGGCTTTGTTAGTACACTTTTCCATGACAAGTAGGGTTTCTCCGAGGAATACACAGCTGTTAATCAGAGTAACATGATAAGGAAACTAGGAGTTACGTCTTTGATAATTGGCACATTTGTCAAAAAGATGACTATAAATCTGAAGCTATGTGCTTTATTTGTGTGGGTGTAAGTCTTCCTCACCTCTGAAGATGAATCTCCTAAAACTAATTTTTATCCAGTCTGAGTGACAAGCCTTTGCGGAGAAAGAGGAAATTGTTTAGGGTGATGATTCAAAGTGGAAAAAAAAATAAAAAAGGAAGTATCTACTGGTTTCTTATAACAGCAACGGAGTCATAAATAAGAGCTAACTTGGGGAAGTCAGACGCTCAGAAGGCAAGAGAATAAATGGAGACTCGATATAAGGACAATTATTTTTGACCAACAAAGGCTTTGAAAAAATACAGCTTCACCATGAGAACTTTGTAAATTAAAAAAAAAAAAAAAAAGCTGATGTCAACAGGACAGCCTAATTCATGAGTTAACTAACATTTTAAACACCTGCTCTGTGTCGGGTACCACGCAAGGTTCTATTAATAGCATTCTAGCTATAGGAATGCTATAGAGAAATGGTTTGGGGTTCTAGGTTCTATTAATGGTTTATAGGTTCTATTACTAGGAATGCAATAGAGAAAGGAGAGACACAGCCCCTGCTCCTGTGTGGCTTGCAGGTTATGCAGGTAGGGTTCACGGGACATCACCAAGAAAGCAAACACCTACAGAATGTGACAACTGCTATGGTGCAACACACGCGGTGAGAGAGCACAACGGGAGGGGCCTGGTTTACGTAGAGTGGTCACAGAAGCGCAGCCTCCCAGGCCGGCAGCCGGCAGGGTGGTGGGAAAAGCAGACAAACATGTCCCCTACATCCTGCAGTCTCTGGGCAGTAAACTCAAGGTCCTGCTACTTCCCTGGGGGCCACAGGGTGGAGGCAGGAAGTAGGAGAGCTCTACTCTGTTTCCTCAGAGACAGGTCAGTGCTTTAAGAGCCCGAGTGTCAGGAATGGTTAATTGAATGTGGCGTGATGCTTTATGGGGATAGGAATTTGTCTTTTGGTTCTGGTGCTATAGAACAGCCAGGAAGAGTGAGGAGCAAGCCCTGAAGTAGTAACAGCCAGGGCTTTGAGTCAGGGAACTCAAGGGCTTCTGTTTTCTCCAGGGTGAGTCAGAAAGGCTTTTGTTGTAAATTACCTTGTGGGGGCGGGGAGGCTGGGCTCCTTCTCCACATGGTCCCAAGGGCCCTCTAGCAGGCAGCTGGTAACTTGGGGCTCCCAGAGCCCCAGGTGGAAGCTGACAGTCCCCTAAAGGTGGGACTACAATGATGTGGCTTCACTTCTGCTGCACCCTGTGGATCACAGCGGATGGAGGCTACCCAGACTCAAGGGGAGGGGACATTCTGCCCACTTCCCCACCTGGGGGAGTATCAAAGAATCTTTAATTCTTCACAATGTTCTTGGGAAGATTGGACCCCAGGCCTTGGGGCTTGCAGACTTGGCAAGGTTCTCAAGGGCTCAAGACTGACACAATCAGCATGGCTGTCAACCTCCTGGGCCTTTAATTCAAAATACTGTTTATATCAAGGAGTCATATTTTGGGGTGACATCTCCTGAGCTCCTTCACCCTCAACTAAATGAACAAAACATGCATGAACAAAAAAACATCCCAACCCCGCGTTTCCTTTGGGCTAGAATGGGAAGCCAGAGAAAACTGTGCAAACAAGTGTCATTCTCTACAGCATCCTCAGGTGGGAAGAAGTGGATCAAAATAAAAGTAAATTAAACAGGTAACATGTCTGTTTTCACAGATACAAAGATGCTACTAGGCTACGAGTACAGATCCAAAGACAGTGAAACCTGTCCAGGAAGAGGAATGGGCCGGGCCTCCAGTTCATGGAAAGCGATGCAAGGGGAGGGTCCAGGAGGGTAACTATGGCAACAAATTGAGAAGACCGGAGAGGATGCTCGGACCTGAGCTGTGTCCGGACTCAGGGCAGGAGCGTACAGAACCTATTGCTTTGCTATGTCGACTTTAGCAAGCTGACACTGGTGGTGGGGTGTGGTGGCCGTGGTGAGGATGGCAGAAGCTTGGGTCCCTAAAACTGAGACAGTCAGATTCAGAACACAGAACCAAGGGAGGTTTGAAAGGAATTTGGTCCAGGCAGGCGCAAGGATCATAAGAGACAATAAGAATTGAAAATTAGTCCTAGCTTTAGCATAACCGCAAGTACAGTGAAAGAGATAACGGAGGTGACCCTAGTGTCAGGAGAGGGTACCCTGATACCTCACGGTGCAATGTGAAAAAGAAAAGCTGGTAGACAGAGGACACCAGCTCCTCCAGGGAGCAGCCTCTGCTGGGCACGGGTGTGTCCCAGGAGTCTGGGATTGGGATGAAGAGTGGTTTGGTTGGTCCCCGAAGATTGTTGCACAAAGGGATGAATGTCACTGTGGCCAGAGAGGGGCTCTTAACTCAAGCAGCATGTCAAAATCCCTTGCAGAGATTTTAAGTGCTTGGGCCTTGCCCCGGGAGATGCTGGGTCAGGAAGTCAGAGATGAGGCCTTTATTTTTAAGAAAAAACAGGCCGGGCGCGGTGGCTCACGCCTGTAATCCCAGCACTCTGGGAGGCCGAGGTGGGTGGATCGCTCAAGGTCAGGAGTTCGAAACCAGCCTGAGCAAGAGTGAGACCCCGTCTCTACTAAAGATAGAAAGAAATTAATTGGCCAACTAAAAAATATATAGAGAAAAAAATTAGCCGGGCATGGTGGCGTATGCCTGTAGTCCCAGCTACTCGGGAGGCTGAGGCAGGAGGATGGCTTGAGCCCAGGAGTTGGAGGTTGCTGTGAGCTAGGCTGACGCCACGGCACTCTAGCCTGGGCAACAGAGTGAGACTCTGTGTCAAAAAAAAAAAAAAGAAAAAACAAGAAAAAACAAATAGGAACGGAATGAAACCAAAATATTTCACCCTGAATACAGTCTGACGTATTTTACGACGGCTGTTCAGAGGGCCTGCAAACAGAGAATCTCTGCAAAGCTGTCTTGCGGGGCACTGATGCAGCCGGGCTTTCCCTGAGAGGCCTTCC
>CAUYPO010058834.1:0-34153 GCA_963574435.1 Cheirogaleus major | reverse complement strand
GATATGCACCACCATTCCCAGCTAATTTTTCTCTAATTTTAGTAGAGACAGGGTCTCGCTCTTGCTCAGGCTGGTCTAGAATTCCTGACCTTAAGCAATCCTCTGGCCTCAGCCTCCCAGAGTGCTAGGATTACAGGTGTGAGCCACTTTTGTTGTCTCTTGATCTCTGATAAGAATCTGCAAAACAAATCACTGGTTCCTGTGCAAATTTTAGTGAATTTTCCAGGAAGTAGATTTCATGGAAAGTTTTCTGAGTGTGATATTACAATTTAGTAAAATCATTTTTTGGATTCCTAGCATTCAGAGAAAATACTTTAAAGCACATTATTTAAAAACATTAACTGTATAGACTGGATATAGCCAACAAGGATAGCACGGAGACCTCAATTTGCAGAAATCCATTTACCTTGTCCACACATGATAGAAACTTGCAGATGCTTGAGGCTTTGTGTGTTGGTTCCAATTGTTTTCTGTTTGTCCTTGAACTCTAACTGCTTTGTTTCCATCCTGGAAGGGCCTACTTCTGCTTGTATCAGCCAATCTCCAGTTGCAGGCCCCCAACTCTCCTCCTTTCCAGTTTTCCTGCAGTTGCCACCTTCTAGAAGTATATGTTTTGTATATCTGGTGCTTCCTGTCAACTCTCCAGATTCCATGGGGTGTGTATCTCCTCTTCTCCCTCTCTCTTCTCCTCCCGTCCTGGACACTCATTTCTTATCCTTTCTAGATCCTTCCCAGGGCCCTTTTGTTACACCATCTCCCTACATTACACAACCTTGTCATAGGTATTTGGAACTCAGTGCACATTTTCCACAGAAAAAACTTTTATATAGGAAAGTTGGTTTTTCAGAGGAGTCTAGAAAATCTAATTTAGCCCCATAAGGTAGCAAAAAACTTTCTAACACCTATGATAAAAATGGAAATTACTAGTATTAAAATACTTAACTAAATGAAGTGACTACGCAAAATATATTCCCAAACACATTTCTTAATTTAAAAAAATCTGTCAAGAATCATTCAAATTTCCTCACGGTAAAGGAAGAAAGTTTAGTTAAAAAAACTTTTGAGAAGTCTCTGAAGATGATTTCTGGGTAATTTTAAGTTTCTAGTGTGATGGTATTTAAAACATATTTTAAACTTCTTTTCAAAATATGCTGCTCATGAGACGTGGGACTAGAAAGGATGTGGGACTAGAAACGACATGGGCTCTGGGAACTTAGACACAGGTTTGAATCAGACTCTGTCATGCATTAGCTTGGTCATGGAAAATTCTTCAATCTCTCCAAGCCTCTACTTGAGAACACTGCAAACAAGGCTGTTCACAAGGCTGCCGTGAGGAAGGAAGGGCGATAACTGCGCAGAGCAGGGCCTGGCTGAGGGGTCGACCAACAGTCAGTGGTAGAGTGGACTGGTCAAGAGGACAAGCTTTGCAAACTGACTGCAAGGTTCAAATCCTGGTTCCAAGCCCTATTAAGGATGCCATCGTGACAAGTTACTTAATCTTTCTGTGCCACACTATCTTATCTATAGATTAGAGATAAAATTAGGAATTTACCTAGAAGGCATACCGAGAGGAATAAAGGAGTTGATGTACATGAAGCACACAGCAAGCCCTCTGTAAGTATGAACTGTGATTGTGAGGGTGAGATGCATTAAGAGAGGATTCATAGAATATGTGTGTACGCAAGATGGTGGTGGGGGGAGGAGCAGCTGGTGGAGGGGTCTTGTCTGGGCTTGTCTTGGGAACATAGGATGTTGAGAGTCTAATAAAAGCATCATGTCTAACATCCCAGTGATACACTGAGGCTCAAACACCGGCAAACTAGGGCAGATGTCAGGTCTGCAGGGGCTAAGGGCAGGGCTTGAGATTGGCAGGACAGAGCCAAGAGTGTAGAGTGGAGCTGAGGTGAAACTGCAGGCAAGGGTGGGAGGTCCACCTCAGTGGGCCACTAGGTTTGTGGTATGTGGGTGAGTTAGGCCTGTTAAGCTGGAGAAAGCAGGACAAAAGGATGAACATGAAGAAGGGAGGTGTAGCAGGACTCACGTTACAGTATTCCAGAAGGTGAAAACCAAGTTATTCCATTGCTTCTCATGTTTTATAATGAGAGATTTCTCCAGGCAAGAAAGGGTCATGGTTTAACGAACAGTATTGCAAAATCTGTAAATTATAACTTTTGCTGATTTTAGCTCTTCACAATTGGAAGATGGTCAGCTTTTCAAAACATGTTCACATCTACTAGCTCACTGCTTACTCCCAGCATCACTTTCCTGTAGGTGAGGTCGCCGCTGCACACAGAGGTGAAACATCACCAAGTTTACACAGCCAGGTGAGGGTAGAGTCTCCTGAACTCCAGCTCCCGTCCACTGGGACACACCTCCAAATGTATGACCTTCAGCCACCACAGTCACCACAGAGCATTGGCAGGGTGCTTGTGGGCTCTATCTAGAAGAACATTCACTATCTAAGTGTGAAACAGGTACCTTTTCTAATCCTGCAGAACCTCGGAGGAAGAAATTCCATTCAGCATCAGTTAGGCTTCCTTGTTGACGCATGATCTCAACACAGAGCATAAAGCTGTAGATGAGTTTATGTTGTTCAAAAAGTCCTCTTGAAATATTGACATAAGCAGTTAGGAGAGTTTGTTCCAGCAGTATGTCCAGGCGCTCTTGTAGATTATCTGTCTTTGTAGAGGTTTCAATGGTTGCATTGAACAACTATGTGAAAAAGAGCTCTATCAGTATCTCTGACTTAATTCATTCTCTGTGGAGGAAAAAATCCCTGTCCTCATCCCCTCCCCCCACTCCCTGCCCATTCAGTGAGTAAACAGCAGCACAAGAGGTGAATACAGTAAGTCCTCACTTAACATTGTCAATAGGTTCTTGGAAACTGCGACTTTAAGTAAAATAATGTACTTGGATAATGTTGTGTTCAACATTGTTTCATTAGAACATGGATGAGAAAAAAAATTGATTTCATCATATGTTGCTTCACTTAAAGTTGCAGTTTCTAAGAACCTATCAACAACATTCAGCGAGGATTGATTGCACTCTCCTATGAAAAAATCTATAATTAATGCCAAATTGACATGTAATATTATACTCTGCACTCCTCTTTTTCTTCTATTTTTTTTAGAAATGAATCAATGCCAAACTCTTGACATATTCAAAAGACATTATCTTGATATGAGACATAAAACTTGGGAAAATGGAGGTGAGCTGGCAGGACAAGTTTTTTCATATGCTTAACCCAGATTTGATAAACCCTTCATTTTGGGTTGGGAGATGTAAGGGCAAGGTAAGGTCATGTACTCTTCTTAACACTTCCCCAAGATAATTTTTAGGGTGTAGAAAGAATGTGCTACAATATTTCTTGAATTTTAAGAGAAACAAATTTTAAAGGAGGCTTTCACTCTGTTTCCTACCTGGAAATTTTGAGAGTAGATCTCCTATTTTAAAGGTGCCCCACATGACAAGAGCACTGGGAAGGCAGTAGAGATGGTGGCAATGAAAGATTAGGCATGAGTGGGCCAGAGGTAGCCCTTCCTGTTTCCTGTAAATTCTAAGCAGCATGGAAGGAAGACCCAGACACTCCCAAGGGCCACAAACTATGTGAGGAAGCTGAACGCATGGGCCTGCCTGGAAGTCATGGGGCAAGAAGATCTTACAACAGAGGCTGCAGGGAAGTCCCACCAGGGTCTAGAGGGGCATGTGGCTGCAGTGTCTTGAACCACAGGTCTGGATCCAACCTCCTGTAGGACTGTCATACCCGATAACTGGACTTGTGGCTTATCTGAAGCAAGAAGTAACTCAAGGGGTGTAAATGGAAGCCAAAGAGATGAATCTCACTAACAACAACAACATACTCACCTGTTTAAAATATTTTAATGAGTATTGGTACATAGGATCTATTTCTGAGAGGCTTGCAATGACAAAGTACATAACGGAGCCTTGAGTGGCTACTGGCCGATACTTCTCACGAGCCACGTTGATCATTTTCTCAGTGGACTCTGCTTGTTTCAGCCTGACTTTAATGGCACCAGAAGTGATCTGATTAAAGATACAATAACAAATTCTTAGGGATCAACTTCAGAAAAGTAGTGGGATATCTGGAATGTATCCAGTTAGGTCTAGGAAAGAAATAAGGATAGAATGAGTTAGTGATTATAATAAAGGGGGGGTCCCCAAATGAAATAAGTTAGTCTCAGGGCTCAGTGACCTTCTTGTGACCAAGCTGACCTCCTTTCCTTCCAGAGTCAGGAATGGGCAGAGGGAAACAGGCAATACAAGTAGCTCTGAAAAAATTGGAGCAGTACTTCTCTGAGACCCTATCTGAGTCACTCCTGAAATGGAAACACTAACACAGCACTCCTAATTGCTCCTAAATTCCCCACGGGCAGTCCAAGGTTCCATAATGAAAGAAGGGAGAAGGGATATCCAGGAAAGTGCCCAAAAGAGGGGAACAGAGAGAGGCTAGAAGGACATAGTAGCACATCCCACTCTGGTATAGCACGGATGACTAATAATCTTGTTCTTTACCTAGAATTCCCAGCTGTAGACATATGGAAACTTGGGGATAGAAGCTATTTGTGAAGGGTTATAAACCTAAGTGAGTTCGAGAAGTTTTAAAGGTTTTTTCACATTCCTTTGGTTTTCTATATTTTGGGTTTGTTGGTCTGGGGAGTCTTTTGGCCAATGGTCTTTCCAAGATTCCCTTCTCTGTGTCTCTCTTTCTATTGCTGTCTGTCCCTACCTACTCCACGCCCCCCCCCTCAGTTTTTAATTGTGGATATTCCTAGGTTGGAAGATTTTTTGTCTCTGGAAAGTCAAAGGGTCTAGGGCAGGGGCCATAAAAAATCACCGTGGGAACTGGCTGCTCAGTATTTGCTCCCTTGAAGGGAGAGCTAAAGGAAACCATCAATTTTCTATCTAGACCAGGGCTTCCCAATAGAAATATAATGGGAGCCGCATATATAATCCTAAATTTTATAAATTTATTAAAAATGAAAAGAAACAAATGAAATTAATTTTAACACATCTTAATTCAGTGTTCAACAGTCGCAGTGTGGCTACACTGAATTAAGATGTGTTGTTAGTGTCAAATACATACCAGATTCAAAGGCTTAATCTAAAAAAAAAACCTCAATATGTGGATTATATGTTGATATATTTTGGTTATATTGGGTTAAATAAAATATATTATTAAAATTAATTTCATTTGTTTCTTTTCATTTTTAAAAATTTATAAATAGGGATTTTTTAGCAAATTATTTTCTGTCTCTCACCAATGGATGAGTTCCTCTACATCTCTTTGCTTGGTGAGGATCCCTGATGGCCAGGCATCCTCTATGCATGACCCTGGAAGCCCAAGGTGGCCCCTATTCTTGCTTTAAAAGCCCCTGCAGCACCCTCAAAGGCTGAAGGTATAACTTTTGAAGTAACACTCTTTCTATAAATACTTAAAATGTATTATTTGCCTTTGAATCCTGGAGTGTGTCAATAAGTTCTTCATTGTCCAGAATATTTCCTTCAGATGTAAAGAGCATTTTCAGGATTTTATCTTCGACATTTTTCAGCTGGTTTTTATCAGCGTTGATCTTCACAATGAGCTTGATTCTTTGTTCTTCCAACTCGGGTTTTTCAAGTCGCACCACATCACTAGAAGAAAAGTTGAAACACCTAGATTAAGTCTTTGTCAGTGCCCTAAAGTTGATTCTATTTTTCTTTCCTTGTTTGTAATTGTTCTTATTCTGAATACTATTTAGGTGAGTAGCTACTGGCCAAATCTGAATGCAGAATGTCTCTTTTGCTGAGTTTACACAATGGCTTTTCACTGAGCTACACGTCAGTTCTGATTCTTATCTTGTATTTCAGAGACCTGTACCCCACCACATTTCCCATATCTTCTGCTCATCTCTTAGGAAAACCTGCTTAATGCTTGACCTCTCCAATCATCCAATTTCTGTCTCTAATGCTTGCCAAGCTGAAAATAGTGCTAGGAATATTCTTTTTCTACCAACATGGGAGATTCTGAAATCCTAACACCTCCATGAACCAATTCTTGGTTGCATATGACAAAGGGGCCTTACCTCAAGGTTCACCCTTGTCTAAACATGTGAACTTATACTTCCCTTTACTTGTTCTTTCATAATTTGCTCCCAGTCTCTATTTGCAGGAGCTAATCTTTATTAAGCATTACTCTATGATGGGCACCCTGTTGAGAGTTTTGCATGGATTATCTCTCTTTTAATCCTTTCAATGCTCCTGTGAGGTGGTCACTGTTGTTATCACCTCCAAGTTGCGGATGAGCAAACAGACCCTGCTGGGCTACTTCCTGACGTCATGTGGCTCTGAGAGGCAGAGCTGGGTTTGCACCTGGGTCTGTTGGACCCAGGCTCTGGCTCTAGTGCACGAACTATTACTGGTTTATTACCCAGATGGTGGGTGGAGACTGAGGGTGTACCCCGATCTCCTTGAGAAGACTGTGGGCAAGAGCAGTGGCTGTGAGCAGCTGTGAAAATGTAAAGAATTTGGCCATTTACTCATATCTTTTTGACTGAGGGTCTGTGTGTGGTGCTTTTATACATTAAAACTTTTTCTTTGTTAAAAACTCAGTGGAAATCAACTAGAGGGAGGGGAGAGGAGAGGAGGAGCAAAAACCTACCTAATGGGTACAATGAACACTATTTGGGTGATGGGCACACCCATAGCTGGGGGTCAAGCGTTACAAAAGTGATCCATGTCACCTAAAACATTTGTACCTCCCTAATATATTTTCTTATTTTTATTTATTTATTTTTTTGGAGACAGAGTCTCACTCTGTTGCCCCGGCTAGAGTGCCATGGCGTCAGCCTAGCTCACAGCAACCTCAAACTCATGGGCTCAAGCGATCCTTCTGCCTCAGCCTCCTGAGTAGCTGGGACTATAGGCATGTGCCACCATGCCCGGCTAATTTTTATATAGTTACATAGTTAATTTTTATTTAGTTGTCCAGCTAATTTCTTCCTGTTTTTTTAGTAGAGACTAAAGGGTCTCACTCTTGCTCAGGCTGGTATCCAACTCCTGAGCTCAAACGATCTTCCCACCTTGGCCTCCCAGAGTGCTAGGATTACAGGCATGAGCCACCACGCCCAGCCAGCAACACAGAGTTTTAAAGAGGAGGGCAGTGAGCGCTGCAGAGAAGGGCGGCAGCTGCTCTGGAAACCGCCCGGCAGGACACGTCACAACCTCACACAGCCTGAACATCTGACTCTGTCCTAAGAAAATTACATGCATAGACATTTTATTCATTGGAATGTTCTTTTCAAATTTGTTTTTGAAAATGAAAAATTAGAAACAATTTAATTGTCCAAAAATAAGAGATGGGCAAATTAAAATATACCCATTCATTCAGCGGGTTATTAAACAGCCATTAAAAACGATGCTTTCACGTATGGTTAGTATCAGAGACCAGAGTAATAGACTAACACAGAGAAACGTTCGTAATGCAACGTGCAGCGAGAAACATCCGGACGACACCATGATCCTAATTGGGGAGGACAGGGAGGGGAGGCAGGCATAAAACTGGCCAGAAGGAGCCACACCAGACAGCAAACTGGGGATGGTGACAGTAAGTGTGACCTCCAGTGTGCTCCTGTAGTGTCTGCATTGTCCCGATCATCCACAGGGGAAACATGGCATTTTTGTGATTTGAAAATATGTGCTAAAAACCTTTTCAAACCCCAGCTCCTGGAGATGGCTCTGCGGTCCGGCATCAGTGAACTGAGAGCAGCGTCGGGAAGGCCAGAGCAAGGGGTTTCCTTACCTTGGGTGCACCTTGCCTACCAGCACTTCAGGAGCCGGCTGCAGAACCTCTCCAGAATCTTGACGATCCACCCCCAAGTCCTACGAAGCCTGGTGCAAGCCTCGCAGAACCACGAGCTGGCTGGCCCTGAGATGGTACGGCTGCTCTAGGGGAAGGCCCAGGCCGCGGCCAGCCCCGCGCGAGTGTTGGGGTGCTGCCGGCTCCCGCCTACGAATGGAAAGCTTGCGGGGCTGTGCTCCAAGTGGCAGACTCCTTCCCAGGGCATACATATCAGTATAACTGAGAGATGCTAGGAACACATCTAACTAACGCTTCCTGTATCTCAAGACCAGAAAAGGTCAGCTTACCAGCCTGGAACACAAGAACACACTGGGCGAACAGCCAGGCGTCTGGCCTAAGAGTTTAGAGCAGCCCCCGGAGAGGGAGAAGGTGGGGAAGAAGGGCCACAGCTCAGGCACGCACCTGTTCCCATGTCCCCAGACGCTGGACGTGATTGCAGCGACGGCCTGTGTTGAAATGCTGACGAGAGACGCCCTGATGCCCAGCCCCCAGGCCTGGTTACAGCTGGTGAAGAACCTCTCCACGCCGCTCGAGCTCCTCTGTGCGGACGGGCACGTGTGTGGCAGGAGAAGGCTGACGGCAACTGTCAGGGAAGTCAGGTGAGGCCCAGGAGCCCGTCCCTGCTGCGTGTGCTCGCCGGGAGCCTGCCACGTCCCAGGCGTGTCCGTGAGAAGCACTAGCAGATACTCCTGCTGCGGGAAGGGCTCTTTGCTCATTCGTTCACTTTGCGTTTGCTGGAGCCTTGTTAAGTGCCAGGCATCTCATCAGACGCTGGAGACGTCCAGCATGCAGGCGAAGGCTGTGCGTTCAGGAGCGGGTGATTACGATGCCGCGTGGGAACTGCCGTGCGGGAAGGAGCTGTTAGGAAAGACAGCCGGGGCAGGCAGGGCGTGCAGAGAGGGACAGGCCATCAGGGCCAGAGAGACGGTTCCTGCGCTGGGGTCCAGAGGCGAGGTGGGACTGAGCAGGTCGCAGTGATAGCACGCGTTGAGGGATCGCGTGTGGGACTTGAGTCTCGTCTGAGAGCGGGCACAGGTGGCGGGTCAGGGACTGGGTCACAGGGGTCCGTGCGGAACCCCTGCTGCTGGCCTTTCCCCAGGGCCCTCTCTGCTCCCCCTGTCCTCTGCCTCCACACCTGCCTCTCTCCCCCGTCTTCATTTTGTCCCTGAGTGAGTGACACCCCTCTTTTGACAGAAACCAGTGGAATCGGATCTTTCCCACTGCACTCTTTGTGGAGCACGTGCTCCTGGGGACGGAGAGCCAGGTCCCCGAGTTAAGCAAGCTGGTGACCGACTATGTCTTCTTGCTGGACAAGGTGAGTGCTTGGGCTCGGCCCGGCAGTAAGTACTGAGCCGCCTCTTTGCAAAGTGAAGAATAACTGAAACGTGACCTGACGTTTATCTGCAGATTAGTGTGTTCTCTTCCAGCGCTCTGAGAATTTTATCTAGAGGTGTAAAGGAACACGATTTCATCAACACGCCAGTAAATTTTCAATATCTAATTGCTTCATTATTTACCTTCTCCTGATTGCTAGGTCGGGGTATATCATTTAGGGTTCTGTCACATAAAGAGAAACTATTGTGGGAATTGCATGCAGACAGGGACTCAGGCAGGCAACAAGCTTGTGAAAACTCCGTGAGGAATTACCGGGCCTCGGGGGTAACCCCAGAGCAGACCACCAGGCTGGCCCTCTGGGGGAGCTGCTTGTTACCACTGCCACGGTCAGGGAGACAAGATGCAGAATGCCGTGGGGATCGGGACTTCAAAGCAGAGTGCTGTGGATGGGACCGAGAGAACAGGAAGCCACCACGCCTCTGCCCCTTAACACCCTTTGTAAAGCTAGTGACAGCACAGGACAGCACCCCTGCAGAAAAATCCACCATCTCTGTGACCACGCAACGATGGCTACTCAGCAGAAGACGGCCTCTGCCTTGCTCACCCCATGGGCTGCACAGGGCTACGTCCAGAGGTCTTGCCGTCAGGCTGTCTGAGCAGGGCAGCGTTAGCCGTCCGGCCTTGGGCATGCAGGAGGGCACACTGAGGAAGGCTGGCTTGGATGCTAGGTGGTGTCTCCTCGCACGTGGCCAAACGTCCACGGCTTAAATACAGCATCCGCTTATTTCTCGCTCATAGAGCAGGATGGGCGCAAGCAGCCAGGGCTAAGGGACCAGCTCCCCAGAGTCAGGCACCCATACTCCTGTCTCGTCCCTTTGCCATCCTTAATGTGCAGCCTCAATCCTGTGGTCTTAGAAGGCTGTTCCTGGTGCCATAGCCCACGGGACAGAAGGAAGGGGAGGCGGAAGGCACACCCATTCTCTTTAAGAGCACAACCCAGGATATGCGCACTGTGCGTGCTCTGCCTCTCAGTGTCACAGGTGACAGTCTTTCCAGAAGTTTGCTGCAGATCGTAAGGGCACCATCAGCTTTTCAGTCCGTCATATCCCCGTCTTTGCCATCTTCCACCCAACTAGGCCACTGCCATATTTTTTTTTATTTCGGTAAAATACACATAACATAAAATTTACCATTGCAACCGTTTTGAAGCGTACGATTCAGTGACATTACTACATTCACATTGTTGTGCAGTCGTCACCACCCTGTCCATCTCCAGCACTACTTCACCTTCCCAAATCGAAACCCTCTCTCCATTAAACACCGACTTCCCATCCCCACTCCCCCAGCCCCTGGCAACCACTTTCTGCTTTCTGTCCCTATGAACTGGACTATTCGGGGACCCACGTGAGTGGAATCATACGGTCTTGTCCTTTTGTGTCCAGTTTATTGCACTTAGCGTGAGGTTTTCGAGGTTCATCCGTGTTGTAGCATGTATCAGAATTTCCTTCCTTTTTATGTTGGATAATATTCCATTGTACGGATAGACCCCCTTCTGTTTATCCATTCATCTGCTAAAGGACATTTAGGTTCTGTCCACCTTTTGGTTACTATTAATAAAGCTGCTGTGAACATGGGTGTACAAGTATCTGTTTGGGTCCCTACTTTTAATTCTTTTGGATATATACCTAGAAGTGGAATTCCTGGATCATATAATTCTATGTTTAAATTTTTGAAGAATTACCATGTTCTTTTCCACAGTGGCTGCGCCATTTTACATGCCCACCGGCAGTGCACCAAGGTTCTGATTTCTCCATACCCTGGCCGACACCTGTTATTTTCCCTTTTTTTGATAATGGCCATGTTAATTGGTGTGAAGTGGTATCTCATTGTGGTTTTAATGTACATTTATCCAGTGACTAGTGATATTGAGCATCTTTTCACGTGTGTGTTGGGCATCTGAATATCTCTTTGGAAAAATGTCTATTCAAGTCCTTTGCCCATTTTTGAATTGGCTTGTTGATTAACAAATCACATTTATCAGGGTATTAAAAACACACGCATCATTTCCAAGTAAGATTAATCCTGGGAATTCAAGGATGGCTCAAAATCAGAAAATCTGTAAATGTCATCAGTTACATAAATTAAAAGGTAAACTCTAAATGATCATTTTAAAAGGTGGAGAAAAAGCATTTGATAAAATTTATGATTTGAGGAAAAAAAGGTTCTTAGCAAACTAGGAGTAGAAGGGAACTCTCCTTAAGCTTTTAATGCCCAAGGGTTTACATAATATCAGAACATCTACACAAACATCACACCTAACCACAAAATTCCATATGCGTAGCCATTAAACTCACTAATCGTGTATCCCTGAAGATGTGTGTTTCCTAGAAACCAGGGCTTCCATTTCTTTTTTCTCATTCTTTCTTTTTCTTCTTTTTGAGACATAGTCCCACTCCATCATCCCAGGTAGAGTGCAGTGGCATCAGCCTAGCTCACTGCAGCCTCAAACTCCTGGACTCAAGCATCCTCCTGCCTCAGCCTCCCAAGTAGCTGGGACTATAGGTGTGCACCACCACGCCCGGCTAATTTTTCCTATATTTGGTAGAGATGGGGACCCACTTTTGCTCAGGCTGGTCTTGAACACCTGACCTCAAGCTATCCTCTCGCCTCAGCCTGCCAGAGTGCTGGGATTACAGGCATGAGCTACTGTGCCTGGCCCCATTTCTAACTATAATAGAGAAACTTCCCATTTGCACTCAAGCAGACACATGTAAGAATGTTGAGTACAAGAATGTTGTGAATTGTGAAAAATTGAAAAAAATCTAAATGCCCATTAATCAGAAAACAGGTAACCGGTATATTCATCAATGGATACCACATAGCACGTAGTGAGAATGATCTGGACCTCCATGTGTTAGTGCAGAGTGCAAGCTGCAGAAGCCTATGTAAGGTGTGACGTCATTGATACAAAGTTTTAAAACATCCAAAACAATAACACAGTGTTTATGTGCATACATACATTCTAAGAGCAGAAACTTAGGGATGTGGCTATCTCTGGGGAGGGGAGGGAGGGACATGTGATCAGAGAGGGATGTGGAGTTGCAACTGTACTTGTAATGTTTTGTTTCTCTGAAAAAGTGATCTAAATCAAATATACCAAAAATGCTGAGAATTCCCAAAGCTTGGTAGGGGTACACAGATGGTAATTACATTTTATTATTTGAAGTGTGAAATATCTCATAATAGCAAGAGGGAGATAGACCTTAAAAGAGAAAGAGAGAAAGGGGAAGGTCAGCAGTTGGGAATGTGGTTCTTCTCCCACAAAGCAGCATAATCACAAAGGGCGTCCCAAGCTGAGGAAACTGTGAACAGAGAACCCAGAGGCCTTGTGCTGTCCCCCGACTGCACAGCCCAGCCAGCTGGTCCAGTGGGCACTGCATTGTCCCCTGTCGCCTCGGGAACCGCCACTGGCCGGCTCACCCCTGCCCGTCCCCACTGTTGCTGACTTCTCATTGCTGCCTTCCTGCAGTGTCTTCAGGAGAACTCTGACATCAAGACCCACAGGCCTTTTGTGGCTGTGATGGAAACCCTCTGTGAATGTAAGGACAGAGCCAGCAAGACCCTCACCAGGTGAGACCTTTGGCTTGGGATTCATGAAGGAGCGACTTCTGAACCCTTGGTGTTTTTAGCTTCTGCTGGCCAGCTTCTCTGCTTCAGAACCAACCCCCTTTTTGGATTCTAGGGGTGGGATTCAGCCGTGCCCCATCTGCCTGGGAGACGCACAGGATCCTGTCTGTCTGCCCTGTGACCACGTATACTGCCTGCGCTGCATCAAAACCTGGCTTATCCCCGCGCAGATGATGTGCCCCTACTGTTTAACTGACTTGCCAGACACGTTCTCTCCAACCGTTTCCCAAGAGCACAGGTAAAACACCCGTTCTCCTTTTTCCCCCTTTTGTCTCCAGATATAGTATTGAAAAATATAAACTCTATTAACCTTCATTTGGTAGAAAACCCGACTTCAGGGAACTATCATAAGAGAGACTACCACTAATGTACCTTCATAAACATCTGCTGTCTCAGAATTATCCTCTCCCCAGTATATACACGTGTATAGATTTGGGAGACAGCAAATTTAGAGGAAATAAATCAGAAAGTATTAAAGCCCTCACTAGAGGCTCAAGGAATTTAGATGCAACCGGTCTGTCCTTGTCATTGTGCAAATGTCACTTATGCTCACTGACCTGAGAGTAAAACCGGCTCTTATTTAGCTTTGCAGAGGAAAATAAAAGGAGCTGAAGCTCTCTGGGCTCAGCAGGCCTCGGGCCTGCTCTGGAAGTGGTTGGTTTTCCTTCCCCTTCCCTCCCTTCTGTGGCCCTACACGTGAGCACCAGGCTTGCCTGGTGGGTGGGCTCTTTGACATACTTTGAGACACTGGAGGGTATTAGCTGGCCCAGTGATGGAAGTGTTTCCAGAAAGAGATGAGTCTAAATACTGTTATTGCAATTTTGAAGACCAGCTCTAAGCAACGTAAGGAGTGACTTAAATCTTTCAAAATGAAATGCTGTCCATAATCCCACATCATTCTGTATGGAGGGATTTTGGAACATACTCTACAAGGTTTTTGACTGTGTTTTTCAACTGTTTCCAAGGAGACCCATTGTAAAACATGCCCAGTTCCGGCAGATGTGCAACAGTTTCTTTGTAGACCTGGTCTCCACCATGTGCTTCAAAGACAACACCCCACCTCAGAAGGAAGTGATTGAAAGCCTGCTGTCACTACTCTTTGTACAAAAGGAACTCTTAAGAGACACTTCCCAAGGTAAGTTGCTTTTTCCCTGTAAACCTAAAAATTCAGTTCTTCATCTCACTCTTATATGTCACATGCAGTGAGCTACCTTTCTCTTTCTGGTTTAAGGACACCGTGAACACACAAAATCCCTCTCTCCGTTTAACGATGTTGTCGACAAGACTCCGGTCATCCGCTCAGTGGTACTGAAACTGCTTTTGAAGTACAGGTAAGAGCAACTTCCTTCCCTTTGAGATGTGCTTCTAGAAAGTCTTGACTTCTTTTTTTCTTTATCATGGCTTTCTCTTTGCTACCAAATGTTCTTCTCACAACTAGTAGCTAGTTCATGATCATAGGAAGTTTTTGGTGAGAGATGACCTGGCTTATCTGTCTTGGCTGTGTGTTTCGACACTTTCACACATAGGCACGTGAGTTTGGTCCATCCACAAGCACATATTTAGCAAGAAGAAAACAGAATGCCGGGAAGGGACCATGGTGTTGTGAAGCAAGCAGAACTTGTGAGTTCGGAGTCCTGGTTCAGAGCTACCCAGTTTTGTGATTTTTTTAGGATGATAACTTAGAATCTCTCTCACCCTCAACGTCCTAGGTGTCCTCTAAGTTTATGTTCCCCGGAATATGGGCTCTATCAGTATATTTCCTTGGTTAGAAAGGATGTTGACACCATGTAAGAATATTGTCATCTGTGGTCCTTGTGTTGATCTAGCATTACGGTTCCGAAAGTGTCGGTGTGGATCCGTGGGTGTGGGGGAGGTCCCTGAGGTCAAAACTATTTTCAAAATAATACTAAGACAAATTTGCCTTTTTCAACATGTTGATATTTGCAATGATGCTACAAAAGCAGTGGCAGGTAAGACTGGCTTCTTCTCATGAAGAAAGCCGTAGTAGCAGCCATTGTTTTCTTTACTACCGTGTAAATGTAGGTTTTGAAAAATGCCAATTTCACTTACTAATTTTACTGAATCTCAGCCCTGGAGGATAGACTTTTTAAATATTTTGTGGAAATGGGAAGTGCATAGAGTACACGCCAGCTGCATACCAAAGTGCAGTGGTCATCTCCAAGAGAATCACTCACAGCAGTCTTGTGCGAACGGGCTGCTTTCTCATGGAATGCCGCTTGCCTCGCAGGAATGAGTGGCAGCTGCAGTTGTTCAGACCTGGGCATCTGGCAGGCACTGTCTGGGAAACAAGCAAAGTGAGCCTGTCACATCAAAACAACTGAGAGTGTTTGTTGCTAATGATAAGATTCAAGATTTGAGCCAAAATTAAAATTTTGGAAAACTTGTATTCTCCACCGTGAGCTTGTTAGCTTTCTAATACTTAAGGCCTTTTTGAGGCAATATGTGGTGATATTAATGAATGTGGATGGGGTTTTTTAATATATTATGGAATAAATATGTCAACATTTGCAAGATCTACACAGCTCAGTGAACCAATATTTTAAAACCAAATGACCAATGCCTAATGTCACAAAGTCATGTGTGGGTGAAAAAATAACCCATTTAAAAATAGTGCAAGGGATACCAGTGGATTTTAATGTAACTGACTACGGTAAGTGCATCGATACGGTTTCCTGTTCCACATTACAACTAACGTATAGAAATGATAATTTGTGAAGTTCTGGTATAGTATCAAAGAAGAATATCCACCATTATCTGAAAAAACTATTAACATATTTCTCCCTTTTCCAACTACATAATGTGTGAGGTCCAAGTTTCTTTATATGCTCCATAGAGCACAACTGATCAGAAGCAGAACCAGATATATAAGAAGTCACCTGACTTCTGTTCAGCCAGGAATTAAAAAGATTTGCAGAGATGTAAAACAAAGCCACTCTTCTCACTAGTTAATTTTCAAATCTTGGAAAATAGTTTGTTATTTTAAATGTTATTTAACATGTAATGGATTTATTATTGCTATTTTAAATGAGCTGTTATTTTCAAAATGTTTTAATTTCTAATAATTTCTAATATCATAAATATTGATAGCTATAACTCAGATAAGGAAAAGTTCTTTGGGGTTCTCAATAATTTTTAAGACTTTAAATGGGTGCTGAAACCAAAAAGTTTGATAACAGCTGGTCTAAAATGTGGAATTTTATACTCTTCTAATCTTGTGTTAAAATGTGTTCCATAAAATCATGTTATAAACTGTATATACATATGTATGTTTATACACATAGACATACACACACAGAGAAATAGATGGGTAGGTGATTGACAGATGCCTTTTGGGGGGGGGTAAGATGGGTCTCCAGATGTGAAATAACCATGAAGAATATTTCTGTTTCCACAGCTTCCATGACGTAAAAGATTACATTCAGGACTACTTGTCCCTGTTAAAAAATAAAGCTCTCATAACTGAAGATAAAACTGAGCTGTACATGCTCTTTATCAACTGCCTGGAGGTACGCTGTCACTTCCCTGCATCTCTTCTGCAAACCATCATTAATGCAATGAAAAAGTGTTTTCGAAAGTTCACAAAGTATAATTTTAGTCAGTACAATTAACAGGTGCCATGTTCCATGCTGAAAAACAGAAAGGTTCCAAAGACATTGCTCCTGTCCTCAGCAACTGTATACATTGGCACTCACGTGCTAGAGGAACACAGCACCAAAGCCAACAGTGCTCACGCCGGATGGTGACCTATGAGTACTTTTTATTATCCTATTTTAACATCCAAAATTTTTTACAATGTGCAACAATGAAATTAGATGATATAAATTTTTTTCTCATAGGTTTGCTTTTCCCCTCCTTCTTGCACCGAAGATAGAAAGGAATATTCGTTTTCCACGATTCAAAACATTTACACTGAAACTTAGAACAGTATTAGTCCTCCCCTTATTGTCCATAAAGTCACACTGTGGCAATTCCAGAGGTTGGGGACTTGCATATGAAAAAGAATTGTATCCTTTTCTTCTCGTTCTTTGATCCTTAGGATTCAGTGCACGAGAAGACCAGTGCTTGCTCCAGAAACGACGAAGTGAAGAACCTACGAGAGCAAAGGCACTTCCTTGAGATGTACCCCCTGGCAAGCCATGGCCAAGAGTCTGCCCGAGAGGCTTCGGTCGAATACCTGCAAGAGATCGCCAGCATCCGCCTCTGCCTTGACAGGGCTTCTGACTTCCTCGCGGAGCTGCAGGGAGGCTCAGGCAAGTCTTCCTACTTTGAGCTTAAAGACTCGTTATTTAGAAGTTGCGGAAGAATGGGAAACTGGTTCTTAGGATAATGCTGGTCCTTACTACCTCCTCTCTCTCCTGGGTGCGTTTTACTGTGAATCCCTAAAGAGGCGGCCCCATGCCCCTAGACTAGCTTCGTGTCCTGTGATAAATATTCCGAGTCAGTGGGTCACCCGTTGCTCACCCCCCTTCTCCCTGGACCCGCAGAGACGGTGGAGGAGAAGCGAAGCTACCTGCGGCAAGTTGAGCACTTCTGCACCCGTGTGGAGAACGACTGGTACCGGGTGTACCTGGTGAGGAAGCTGGCCAGCCAGTGGGGCATGGAGTTCGTGCAGGGCCTCTCCAAGCCGGGCCACCCGTGCCAGTGGGTCTTTCCCAAAGATGTCATCACCCAGCAGGTGAGAGCGGGCTGTCAGTGCCCCACCCCCAGCACTCCCGGTGCGGCTCCCGCATTCCCGCCCTTACCCTGCCCGGAGCCAGGAAGGGGCACTTGCATGTCTGCATGGTCCTTTGTCTCTGCTCCAGCTAATGTGACCCAGCTTGTGAGGACGCTTAGACCATCTGCCTAAGGCAGAGACAAGTGTGCATGCACCTGCAGGTTTCTGGTTGGCCATCCACCTGCAAAGCTTGTTTAGACATCTCTTCTAATCAAATTTGACACACAGAAAGTAAAAGAATGTTTCTGTGGCCTTTGCTTTCAGCAAAGTAAAAGGGATTCAGCTTGCAGGATATGTCCTTTTTGCCTCTGGCAGGCAGGAAAGGTTGAGAATAGAACTAAGAATGGAAGGATCGTAGTGAGTTCAGCTCTCGGGGGTCCTTTCCAGGTGCTCAGATATTAACAAATCCTATTGTCCTGGGGTTTCAAAAATAGTACTAAAAACCCTGACTTTTTTTTTTTTTTTTTTTACACTACCAGCTGGGGTTTAGAGTTGACCTAGTTTAAGTAACCCGGCCTTTGGTGCTGCTCTTTGAGGAGAGACGGCAGTGCCCAGGTCAGCACTGCGCCCTCTGCAGGCTGTTCGTGCACTTACACCCCTTCATCTACCAAGGTGGACCTTCTTTCCAAAGACAGCAAGGGACGGTCACCTCTTGCCCAGGACTGGGCAATCCAGGCTGAGCCACCTTGAACCTCTGATGATTCCCTGGCTGCTCTACCTATTGAGTGGCTTCTATGCAAAACATTCCCCCTGCAGTCCACGCTGTGATTAACCCCTGTCTTCCTGGTGCTGCAGAAGGACCACCCGGGCCAGATAGATCGATTCCTGGTGTATGGTGATGAGTACAAGGCTCTTCGTGATGCCACAGCTAAAGCTGTCCTCGAGTGCAAGCCCCTGAGTATTGTGACTGCCCTGAAGGTAGGACGGGCCCATGGCTTCTCTCTGGTACCCAATAGCACCCCTCAGGGCCTGTGTCTTCCCTGGTTCATGTCGGGTGATACAGGGTGGTGGCCACTGAAGTGGCCTAATCGAATGACACACTGTATCAGAAGTCACGTGCCCGTGGCCTCTGGTGCCCCTGGCCAGTGAATGCACCAGTGGCTGGAACAGGACAGCAGCAGTGGTTAAGGTGGACAGATTTGCTGTGACCTGCTGACCTGCCAAGGCCATCAGCTCCTTTCTGCTTCATGTCCACCACTTCCTTTGAGATCCTGTTCAAGAATCATGTCCTCCAGGATTTCTCTCATACAAAAGATGCTGACATACCTAGCAGAATTCACATCTCTCTGTATATTCATACATAGGCTCATGTGTGTGTTTTTAGAGTCTCACCTTTAAATTGGTCTGGACTTGCTCCCTTTTGAGTCCGTTTACCTTAGCATTGTGCCAGGCAAAGAGGAAATAGAAAATCCTATGTCTATACATGAAAACTTCTAAGACCAGTGAAGTAGTCAGAAGAAGAATAGATGGTGATTTCTGTTACTTCTGGCGTAAGCTGTATGATAAATATGCATCGAGTTTAATTGGAGAATATTTCACAAACCTTGTAGCCCGAGAGTGGCTGAACAGAAAACGGCCCACAGGCGGCATGGTCCCAGGTGTCTGGGCCTAGGAAGGGCTCCCCCTGCCCCTTGGTGGGCTGAAGGCTGATGCACATTCCATGTTCACATGCAACCTACCCAGGCCCCAGGCCCTCAGAGCTGTATAACGGCTACATTCTCAGTGGATATCCTTGCTTTTGCAGGCCTGCAGGAAACCCGCAACCCAACAGGCAGTCCACTTACTGTTGGCACTTTTCAAAGAGGTGGCTGTTTTATACAGATCCAGTAACGTGAACCTCCATCCTAAGCGGGAGGTGAGTAACCGTATTCGGGGCTTTTGTTCACAGTCTCGTTATCTATGTGGAGGGATTTTTGAACAGAATAAAAGTCATGAGCACAAATCATGCCCAGAATTTTTTATCTAGGATGGAGGTTTTCAACCTTGTTATCCAGAGGAACTATTTTCTGTTTAACACAAAGGTTATAGTATTACAATGAAAAATAACACAAAGATACGTAAGAACATAACGTAATGTTTACCAAAATAGAAAATCAAAATTAATGCTTAGGTATGTGGTTGCTGTATTCATATATGCAAATTCTCTTCTGTAAAGAATTTCCCCTCAAATGGTAGTAATTTATCCATATTTACCTTGATATTTGATGTGTATTTGGTATAAAAATGTGTGCCTAAACGCAAACCTTTGAATTCACACATTCTTCTTTGCTGTATCTTAAAAATATCCTTTTCCTGTTAGCAACGTGAGCCTGTGACCAAGTTCATTGAAGAGTGCAAGGTCTTCTCTCCCGATGTCAGATGTTTTGCAACATCCCTTGTGGACAATACTCTGCCATTGCTGAATATGAGCCCCGGTGACAACGGCCTTGAAGGAACAGTGACAGAAATGGCCATTCACGCTGCAGCCATCCTTCTGTGTGGACAAAACCAAGTCTTGGAGCCGCTAAAGAACTTGGCCTTCTCCCCAGCCACCATGGTGGTAAGACTGGACTGGGATTGCATCGGCCTTCCCAGCAAAAACTTCCAGCGGTTTGTCACCGTCGAGACCCAGCCTGTGACCTGGGGAACTTGGGAACCTCTTTAGCTTCCACGTTCTGTACCTGCTTGTATCTCACCTGATCCTTTAGCCCACAACTACAGTAGTGAAAAACTCACCTTGCCCTCTGTAGTTTCACAGAGAACAGTTATATTTTCTTCATAGACAGCTTTTGAGGTCAGAAAGAAAGAAAAACAAGAAATTCCCTCTCTTACCCTGGGCCTATGCTGACGATCGCAGCCCAGCAGTGAGCTCACTCACCGAGAGCCGGCTCTGCCTCTTTGGTCTTTCAGAATGCCTTTCTTCCGACAATGCCTGAGGACTTGCTGGTTCAAGCTAGGACCTGGAAGGGTCTGGAAAGAGGCTGTTGGTACAGTAAGTGCTGGTGTCTGGGGTGGAATCGCGCTCCTCTCTGCTTTGCGGCACTTCCGACTGCCACGTGAGGCATCGGGTTAGACTTGGGATCCACGTGGCCTATGCCGAAAGGTCCCAAACTCCCTGCCTTTTCCTGCCTGTGGGAGGCTGCAGAGTGTGAATGGCACCCTGCTGGCTAGACGATCCAAATCCCTTCATTTTTCAGTCAGATGGACAGGACCTTTTGGGGTGCACATCCGTTCCCTGGAATGTGCCATTTGAGGAAAGGGGGGACTGGGGACCACGTCAGGGCTCACTGAAAGGCCAGTCACAATACAGCAAAGTTTCCCACCCAAAAATAGCTCTTTTGAAGTACAGAAATGGGAGACAAAATAATATCACCCATGACTTTATGTAATTTTGCTGTTGCCTTGAGTAAATAATCTTTTTAAACCAGTTTTTTTTTTTTTTTTTTTTTTGAGACAGAGTCTCACTCTGTTGCCCAGGCTAGAGTGCCATGGCGTCAGCCCAGCTCACAGCAACCTCAGACTCCTGGGCTCAAGCCATCCTTCTGCCTCAGCCTCTCAAGTAGCTGGGACTACAGGCATGTGCCATCGTGCCCGGCTGATTTTTTTTTTCTATATATTTTTAGTTGGCCAATTAATTTCTTTCTATTTTTAGTAGAGACAGGGTCTCGCTTTTGCTCAGGCTAGTCTCGAACTCCTGACCTCAAACGATCCGCCCGCCTCAGTCTCCCAGAGTGCTAGGGTTGCAGGCATGAGCCACCGTGCCCGGCCTTTTAAACCAGTTTTTAATATTGTTGTAATAAAATATGCTCGTGGCACCAAAAAGAAAAGGGAACAGAAGGGTATAAAATACTGTCTACCTTGCTTCCAACAGTAACCCCTGGTACAAGCCTGTCATCTAATTTCTCTTTGCTCTATAAAACTAAACTCAGACACTTACCACCAGCAACAATTATTGAGCTCCAGGCATGTGTCAAACAAGTAAACTAACAAAGTAGCTCGAGATTTCCGGGAAGGCACTCCGGACGGCCACTAAACATCACACTGTGGTCAGGGACAGAGAGTAGGAAGTTAGCTTTGCCTCTGCAGCATAGGTTATGCACTGGAACCTCATTCGCTGACGTGTGTCCTGTTTTTCTTTTAACAGCTTGTCCCAACGGCCATCCCTGCTTTGTGGGAGAGGTGAGTCTTGGTATTTAACATGGGGTTTGGGGGGGTGGTCAACACGTGCATTGCTCTGCGTCTCAGGAGAGAGGCCGCAGAGGAGGAGGAGAGCGAGGGTCATGGCTGTCTAGGAGAGCACAGGTTCACTTATGGAGAAATCAAGGTGTTCCCGCTGAGCGTCTGAGCTGATCAACGAGGGCTTCTAACCTCAGCACTGTGGGCGTGCTTTACTGTGGGCCTGTCCTGTGCGTTGTAGGGTGTCCAGCAGCGCCCCTGACCTCAGCTCCCTGGATGCCAGGAGCACTTCCTCTTCTCTCCCCCAGGGTGACAGCCAGAAACGTCTCCGGGTATTAGCCATCCCCTGAGAGACACAGCTGCTACTGATGGGAACTGCGGCTAGCCATCCTTGTTTAGCCACTGCAGTGTAGGACCAGTGACACTTGTCCCTACAGAATGTTGGGCTGGCCAGCCAAAGTGTTGTCCGGCCCCTAGGCGGCTCCCTAGCCCAGAGAGGAGGTATAGTGTGGATACCCGTGGATAAGAAGAAGAGAGTTAGAGATTGCAAGTCACAGGGAAAGAACTGTACAGCATCCATCTCTGCATTCCAGCACCCAGCCCAGGCCCTGCACACAGTGTGTCTGCACTTGCTGAGCGAGAGGCAGTCGATTGAGCTGACACACGCTGTGTGATACAGTAAATATGAGACATGGGGGAAAACTGATAAATACCCTGTATCTGTCTGAGCTTCACTGACTTCCTTGTCCATGAAAGAAGGACACTGAAATAGATTCTTTCCAAGACTGATCCCGGCTCTGAAATTCGGGACTGGTTTGGTCTGTCACGTGCTGTGATCCTCACTACAGAGTAGCACACTATCTGGTTTTTAAAAATGAGCCTTCAGAAGTAGTAAATCATACGGATGGATTTTGTTTTTAAATAAAAAAGTCCCCATGGATGTAAGGACATCGGTTTGGAAGCTGTCACGGTATTCCTGGTATTTGATGGTGACGCACTAAGGACCAGTGGGATAGGTGTAAGAAAGGAAAAAAGTGATAAATATGAGAAAGGAAGATTGAATTTTATAAGTTTGTCTATAAAGTGTCACTCCATTTGTGAATAAAACTTAAATGGTATCAGCTATTTTTTTTAAAAAGTCCGAATTTGCCCCTGGAGAATATAATTCCTTTGAGTGTCTCCTGGTGCCGCGTTGATCCTCCTATGCCGCGAGGACGCACCGGAACACTCCATCCGAGTGGCGCTCACCTCCTCCTGTAAGGACGAGCTCATTTGCAGGATGGCATTTGTGCATAAAATGACACTGGCTCCAAACAGGTTCTGAGTAACTTTTGTCTTCCCCCTAGTGCGGCATGCCGATGGAACAGAGCGTCTGTGTGGACTGTCGTGCTCCAATTGGTGGTTCCAATCACAAACCTCGGGATGGCTTTTCTGCTATCCAGTATGTAAGATTGCACTCCCTTTCTGAGTAGTCAACCATAGTTTGGGCGCTGTTTTATTCCAGCTGCTAAAGTGATACTAAATACAATATTAATTACTATAGTACACTCGGGCCTGTGTCATACTGGGTATCGATGCCAATGTCCCAGCCGTCATAGAGCAGTGAGGTATTTGATCTGTCCTGGGCCCACCGGGCTCTTGAACACAAAGCAGACCACCCGTTAACACTTACTAACATTAATACTTATTAATACCGATGTCTCCCAGTTGGCCTCAGGTGCACCCCTGTAGAAATATGCTTGACATGAACAGGTGACCTAATTCAGGGGACATCTAAGTCTGCAGGACTTCACCTTGTCTTCACCTGGCCACCGGGACCAGGCATGTTTCTGTCTCAGCAGATGCTGTCTCCTTTGTAGACTATATTAGTTTTCTCCTTTTTTTTTTTTTTTTTTGATAAAAATGAAGGAGACATAGTCAATCTTATCCAATACCAGATTTTAGAATCCAGATAAAAATCTGATCTCACAGCCCCACACTGAGACGAGTGTGGTCTCACTCGTAAATGCCCCCTTCAGAGAGTTGAGGGGACCTGCCTGTGGTCATCATACATTCTGTTTTGGTGCAAAGACTAAAATATTCTTACCTCTTATCTCCATAAACTATCAGAATGTCCTCAGATCTCTCATATTTTTGCAACTGCATGTATCTGTCGTGCTGCATCTCCTGTCTGGATGTGCCACAAAACCAGACCTTGGGTCCCAGTGTTTTATTTGGGAAACGTAAGAAAGTGTGGACCATGCCACGTTGCTGCTGCCACGCAGACTCCAGCTGTTCCCGCCCACAGAGATGTCAGTGGGAGAGGCAGGCCCGGGCGTCCGTCCCAACCCCCTGCCCAGGGCCCGGCACAGCAGCCACAGGGGCAGCCAGCGCATGCCGAGAATGCTGTGGGTCTGGCCAGCCAGGAGGCTGGATGTGTAACGGAAAAGACTCTTGGGAAAGGAGTCTGGGCTCAGCAGAATGAGAAGTACTTTGAACGTTGTTTTCTTCAAAACCGTGAACCTGCTCCTCACGTCCTGAGACTCTGCAGTGTGCCCGAGAGCTGAGAAGAAACGGCCCTTCTCAGTCCTCACCTTGTCTTCTCTTTCCTTCCAGACACAGCACAGACAGAACCCAGACTGGCCACGTGCTGGGTGACGCGTGCCGCAGAGGCGTGGCGGTGGCGCCTGACAGAGAGCTGTCCCCGGCGGTCTTCCTTCTCACCCGGCTGCTCACTCACTTGGCCATGCTTCTGGGGGCCGTCCAAGACCCGCAGGTACGCACGGCGCTGCCGGGCCATGCGTTTACCTACTGTAGGAAGAACCTGCTGTAGTATTTTTACGGGGAGCCCTTTTGTCTAAGTCCTGGCCACCGCCTATGGACTTTGAAAATGTCACTGAAAACCAGTCTACAAACTAATATGAGATTTACACTCCCTAATTTTTCCCACTGGCATTTGACAGTATGGGAGAACCACTCATCACCTGATAGAAAACTCGCTTAAATGAACAACTCTGTGTCTTCAGCCCACGACTGGGAATGGAGAGGCTAATTATTTTACCAGTGTCTTCAGAAAGAGCCCACTGCATTTCCTCCAATTCAGTATTAACCAAGATGGCAAAAAGTGCAGGTCTGAACATTCTTTATTTCACTCTGATGGCATCAAAGCCAGCAGTCTCTCATTCCACTCTGCTGATTCAATCACGCCCGGACCACTCCACGGACCCCGTAGAAACCACCTTCTCATTTGTGCTGGTTTTTCACTCCCGATGGCTTCTCCCAGGCCCGCCATCTCCTCTATAAACAGGTCGCACTGACTGTCCGTTCCATTGCCCCACAGGCTCTGATGAACATCATCAAGCCTCGCGTGCAGGATCCGAGCGGATTCCTGCGGCGGCACGTCCAGGCGGACTTGCAGCAGCTAACCAGGATGCTGGGGAGGAGCGCCGACGAGACCACCAACGCCGTCCACCACGTCCTGCGCAGCCTCGTCCAGGAGCATCAGCTCCCCTCCGGCCAGAGTAAGGAAAGGGGGCCAGGGCGTTCGGGCAGGGGACCGTGGAGAAAACTGCAGAGACCAGGCTCCCTCCCCGTGGCTCCAGAGTGGCAGGCAGGATGGTGTGCGGAAGGCGAGGCCGGGAGTCGGGAGTTGAGAGCAGGAGACGCTTTGCCTGCCTGGAGGGCGGCCAGAGCCCCTGTGTCCTTCCACCCACCCCTGCCCGGCTGAGAGCCGCAGACTCGGGACCGTGCGCACACAAGTGTCAAGTGTGTGCATATATGGGGAGCTGTTGCGGTTCAGTCGGCCTGTGGGTGACTCGCCTGCCACACTGGGAGTGCACGGTGTCTACAACAGGTGACGTGTGTCAGAGAGACAGGCACCGTCACCGCGTCTGCTTTCCTGACAACATCCTAGTCATATGCTGACCTGGTGTGTTTACATGTCTGGCTTGTTACAGGAAAAAGAGCAGGCACAAAATACTGTATTCACTGAGCTAATTTTCTATTTAAAAATTTTAAATTCATACAGAAAGAAAAAGTCTGTAAGGTAACATAGTAAAAGTGTTATCTCTGAGTAGTGGAATTAAGAGTGATTTTTGGCTGGGCACAGTGGCCCACGCCTGTAATCCTAGCACTCTGGAAGGCTGAGGCGGGTAGATCGTTTGAGCTCAGGAGTTCGAGACCTGAGCAAGAGGGAGACCCCGTCTCTACTAAAAAAATAGAAAGAAATTAGCTGGACAACTAAAAATATATATAGAAAAAATTAGCCGGACATAGTGGCACATGCCTGTAGTCCCAGCTACTCGAGAGGCTGAGGCAGCAGGATCACTTGAGCCCAGGAGTTTGAGGATGCTGTGAGCTAGGCTGACGACCCAGCACTCTAGCCTCAGCAACAGGGAGACTGTGTCTCAAAAACAAAACAAAAAAAAGAGAGTGATTTTTTAATTTTCCTTTTGCTTGTTGGCAAAGATCACAATTACCATTGTGAGGATAATGTAATTTAAAATAATAATAATAGCAATAAAAAGTCCTGTCCTGTGACAAAAATATCTATTCCCACTTTAGGTGCTTCTTTGCCATACGCCAGCATTGGTACTTATTTTCCATTTAGCAACATCTCATTTTCTTTTAAGCATCCTATTCTGGTGTGATTTCAGCTAGGTGCACTCACCCAGTATCACAGGACAGAAGAGCAGATCTCAGGAGCATGGGGACAGTTCCCACAGCACTCTGCATCCTGCGCCGCAGGCTCGGGCAGGGTGGCCGAGGTGGCCGATGGTGGCCTGGCCCCACTACTGCGTCCCTGGACTTTGAAGTCTAAGTTCTGTCCTTTCAGTAATTTTGCTCAAAATGGCTTTAAGATTACAATCATGTGGGTTAGAGGAATTTTAAAAGATTGAAGTATCTTCAAAAAGGTGAGTGGTAGCGGGAGCTATTTTAAAATGCTTAGGTTAATTTAGGGAGATATTACCCCGAAAGGAGCATTATTTCTATTTAACATTTATTTAGTGTCTACAGTATATAGACTGCTTTTTTTTTTTATTCCTCAAATAACCTATACATTTTGGGTTTCTTTATAGGGCCTTTAAATTTTGATGCCAAATTGTCAACCAAAGAAATGAGAAACAACTGGGAAAAGCAAGTTGAAGCTATTATGTTACCTGAACTGCAGGTGGGTGCTAAGTGGTAACAGCCACAGAGCTACTTCGTCTGGGAAGAGAGGGAGGGCCCCAGGCATCTGATGAGCACCCTCTGCCAATGTCCCTCGCGGGGGTGTCCTCAGACAGCTCTCGCTCAGCCTTGGACTTTGATGCTGCCCCCTGGCACCACCCTCCTCCTGTTGTCCCCAGATACCCCGTCCTCCTGCACTGCCTGTGAGTCCAGAAGGGACAGGCAGCAGCTTTCTCCCCACTGCTTTTCACAGTGGGATGTGCAGCCAGAGGTAAAAGAATAAACTGTCATGTAGGCACCCACTGAAAATGCACTGACAATCACAGATTGATTACTCTCTGTTAGATAAGAATATTACTGAGAGTAACTAAGCCCATCAGGGGAAAAAGTCAGTAAATAAAAGTATGAGAATAAAATACAGGTCCCTGAGTCTCATTCTGTTTGGGGAGATACAGGTCGACAAACAGGGAACGCTTAAATAATAATACGTGATAAAAGTGAGTATCTGATCACATGCTCAGATGAGGAGGGCAGACCAAGATTCAGACGCCCACTCGCGAAGTCACTAGTTGCCTAATCTGTTTGTGACGATGCCTCACGACCAGAATTCTGTATCATTTTCTCCCTTAGCATCTAGATAAAACCCTTCTGACTGTGAACACTCTAATCAGCCAAGATGAGCGTATCAGTTCCAACCCTGTGGCCAAAATCATATACGGTGACCCAGTGACCTTCTTGCCCCACCTGCCCCGGAAAAGTGAGGTCCACTGCTCGAAGATTTGGAGCTGCAGAAAAAGAATCACAGTTGAGTACCTCCAGCACATTGTGGAGCAGAAGAATGGCAAAGAAACGGTACCCGTCCTCTGGCAGTTCCTGCAGAAGGTACGTATGACTCGCTGGGACTGCCTCCCTCTCACTGGGCAGACTTCCCGGTAGACCTGAAGGCCTGGGGCTCTTGTTTAGTATAATCATTCCTAAAGACTGAACGTCTCAACAGACTACTTCAGTGCTTTGATTTTGAATAGACTGTCTGTAGCAGAAGACTCTGGGATAGAGATCTTTATACACATCAAACTGTACCACAGCCTGAAGCATAAAGGCAGAGCTGACATATACACAGGAGTTGGGATTAGTCGGAATCTGTAAAGAGCCTGAGGCCAGGAGAGGACCTCCCTGATCACTCAGCAAGAGAGAAAAGAACACACATCCTTGCCAGCTGTGTCTGTGCATCTTCGTCCCCCAGGGCGAGGAATAGTTGATCGTCGAGTGTCTACTGAATAAGAAAACTTCTGTTAAGAATGTATAGCCAAAATCAGGCCCGGTGAGGTGGCTCATGCCTGTGATCCTAGCACTCTGGGAGGCTGAGGTGGGAGGATCGCTTAAGGCCAGGAATTCAAGACCAGCCTGAGTAAGAGTGAGACCCTGTCGCTACTAAACACAGAAAAATTAGGTGGGCATGGTGGTGCACACCTGTAGTCCCAGCTACTCAGGAGGCAGAGGCAGGAGGATCCCTTGAGTCCAGGAGTTTGAGGTTGCCATGAGCTATGATGATGCCCCAGTGACATTTTTTAGGTAAATAAAAAATGTTACTGGGTGCTCTTCCCTGCTACAGGAAGCAGAACTGGGACTGGTGAAGTTCTTGCCTGAGATTTTGGCCCTGCAACGGAGTCTAGTGAAGAGATTCCAGAATGTTCCACAAGTTGAATACAACTCCATCAGAAGTTTCATTGACAGCCAAAATTCAAGTATGACTCTGCTCCAGTGAGATTAAGACTTTCCTGTTTGGTGCTTCAAAAGGACCACTCTGGTGGGGACACAGGGTGGGGTGTAGGGACATTCAGGGTTCGTGGGTGCTCTACACCCTAAGCTTTTAGCATGAAGGGAAGGGTGCTAGATCCCCCAAAACAAATCAGAGGCTTTTGCTGCGGCTGAGAAGCAGCTCCCTCTCTCCAGCTCCTCAGACTCAGCTTACTGCTTAAAACAGTGGTCCCAACACGCTGGTGACTGCGCAAAGACGCAGAGCTGGGCTGCATCCATGGTGTCACTGGGCTGCTCTGGCCTGGTAGGGTGGTCGCTAGCGTGGGGCTCTTACCAAGGGTTTTCTTCACCAGATGGGTTGAGACAGTTACTTGAGAACGGAATCACCATCTTTCTGTCGACATGGAACAAGCTGAGGAAGTCGCTTGAGACCAATGGTGAGTGTCCTGTTCCCTCTCACACTGGACGTTACAGGAGGACCCGTTCTCAGAGCTTTTCCAGCACCTTGTCAGTGCCGAGTCTAAGAATCTTGATGGTAGCACCAAGATAAGTGAAATAGCATATCAGGGAAAACAAACCCTCAGTCCCTTTAAGTCCGTAAGTATGGAGTCATAGCGGAGCTGAGAGCATTTGAAACTCGTCAGCATCCCAGAGACTCGGAGGCAGAAGCTTGAGACCTGGCTCCCAGCTCCCGGATGACCTGAGAGGACTGAGAAGCAGCCTGGCGCTGAACCCCTTGCTTAAGAGCAGCCCTGTCACTTACAGGTGAAATCAAGCTGCCTGCAGACTACTGCAGTGCGGACTTGGACCTGGACGCCGAGTTCGAGGTCATCCTGCCGCGTCGACGTGGCCTAGGCCTCTGTTCGACCGCCTTGGTTAGCTACTTGATTAACCTACACAATCAAATTGTCTACACGGTGGAAAAGTTCTCCAACGAAAGCAACAGGTATGTGCACGAGCCACAGGAAGCGGTGCCCGCTCGGCCCCGGGTTCCTGAGCCCACGGGGGCACATGCGGGCCAAGCTTAGCTCCTTCCCCAGCAGACGCTGCTTCAGCCGCGCCCACCGGTGTCCCACGCTTGTGTGTGGTTGGTGTGCTCAGAGTGTGAGGACATCAAACAGGGACTGCTCCGCGTACGCTGGAGCGTCGGCCCCGCACGCTCGGCCTGGACACTGAGCACTGCCTCTTTGTGTCCCTCAGCTATTCCGTGGATGCCTCTGAGGTCACCGACCTGCACGTCATCAATTACGAGGCGGAGCGGGACCTGACCCCGCTGATTCTGTCCAACTGCCAGTATCAGGTGGAGCACGGCGGCGAGACCTCGCAGGAGTTCGACCTGGAGAAGATCCAGCGCCAGGTCACCAGCCGCTGCCTCCAGGGCAAGCCCAGGCTGACCCTGAAGGTAAGGCCGGTGCGCAATGCCGACACCGGGTCGGTGCCTGTTGTGGGCAAGGAGCCCACAGAGCATTTCCGGTGAGACGGAGCGAGCGCGTCACCCGCAGTCTGGTCTGCGTCGCCACCCGCACCCGCAGCTCTGTGACCACTCCCGCATCTCTGGGCTGTGTGGCTCTCTTGAGCGCTCTGCTGTGGCGTCTGTGCCTCAGTCCTCCCAGGGTCTGTCCAGGTCCTCACGGACTCACAGTTTTTCTACTGTAGTTAGTGGCCCCACCTACCACCATCGTTTCCGCTCCCCCTTCAGCCTCCGCACACATCTGCCGTGGGCGCCATCAGGTGTGGCCTGTGTGTCCTCACTGTCTGTCTACCACCGCCCACTGGAGTCCACGGCACCCATCCTCGCGTCAGACTGCCACTGCGGCTCCTAACTGGACCCAGCTCCAGCCTCTGCAATGCACGTTCCTAGAGCCCAGATCCGGACCCCTCACCCTCGGTCGGACGGCCTGGCCTGGCCTCCCACTGCGCACAAGATCAGGCTCTGGCATGCAAGGCCCTGGAGCTGGGCCCCATCCCAGCCTCCCAGCCCGTCCCCAGCCCTCTCTTCCCTTCCCCGCACTGTGTCCTGTGACCCTACGTGCTGGATTAACACAGTGGGCGCTTTCCATCTCTCCTCTTTCACCTGGACGGCACTTGTTCCTTCCGGCTCCAGACGCATTGTACTCAAGTGTATTTATTCTGCTTAGTGTCCACAATTAGGCTGGGAACTGCTTAGAGCCAAGGCTGTTTTTAATGCATTCTGATATCTGTTGTCTGGCAGAGTGACAGCCTGTCCATGGTCTGTGCCCACTAGGGACTGAAGGAATCCATGAATGAGATACCTTCACATTCCCATGTCCCCCAGTGCCACTAGTAGTGAACAAGGCTACATTATTCTACATGACAATATCGGCTTGGAGGCCAGGCACGCTGGCTCACGCCTGTAATCCTAGTACTCTGAGAGGCAGAGCCGGGAGGATCACTCAAGGTCAGGAGTTCAAAACCAGCCTGAGCAAGAGCTAGACCCTATTTCTATTTTTAGTCTCTACTAAAAATAGAAAGAAATTAATTGGCCAACTAAAAGTATATAGAAAAAATGAGCCAGGCATAGTGGTGCATGCCTGTAGTCTCAGCTACTCGGGAGGCTGAGGCAGGAGGATGGTTTGAGCCCAGGAGTTTGAGGTTGCTGTGAGCTAGACTGACACCATGGCACTCTAGCCCGGGCAACAGAGCAAGACTCTTTAAAAAAAAAAAATAATCTGCTTGGCCATCATGTCCTGGCTAAATTCCTTGTGGTGCTATTGTTTCTTAGGCTGTGGATTAAACACAGACATTGTGAACAACAGAGAGTGGTCTGCCCTGCCCAGTAACGCCCTGAACAGCATGGCACTGCAGCTGAGTTCCTGCTGAAGAATACATTTGTCATCTGATGGAAACCTCCAACATGGATTTAATCTCCAAAAACTCTTTTCTGTCTCACTTTAGGGAATACCCACTCTGGTATACAGACATGACTGGAACTACGAACATCTCTTTGAGGACATCAAGAACAAAATGGCACAGGTGGTCACACTAAACTTTGTCCTTTGCACATTGCCGTTTGCCTCAGCAGAGTGCTTTCCTCATATTAGGGCTGCTCTAGTCTCCCCCCACCCCTCCGTGTTTTCCGGGAGCGGCAGTTTCCGCGGCCTCCCTACGAGCCCGGTGCTCGTTGCAGAGTATCAACAGATTGACAGCTTGTGGGGTTAGTTCTTAGTGATGGCGTCATGACCGCATATGCTGAAGCCAACGGCCCACAGAACTCAGTTATTCCTGCTCTCAGTGTGACATTGAGAGGGACACCGCTGTGTCTCCGTCATCCCACAGGGTTGTTCTGAGCATTCACTGAGCCAGTGCCCATTTCCATAACTGTCTGGGTCACTGCCTGGCACTTAGCACCAAGTGTCAACGGTGACTTTTACAGAGTCTGTCCCACCTTGGGCTTGGGAAGCGGAGAAGCTAAGCTCTTTCACCAGGTAGTGAGAAACAAGAAGCCCAGCCTATAGACCCTGTCTCCTGCTTCTGACTTCCCAGAACTCCCTCCCCAAGTCGGCCATCAGAGCCATCAGTGGAAAACTGCAGTCCTACAGCGATACCTGTGAAGCTCTGTCCATCATAGAAGTCACGTTGGGGTTTCTGAGCACGGCTGGCGAGGATCCAAACGTGCGCTTGAATACGTATGTCCAAGACTTCCTGCGAATGGGTGACCAGACGGCTCTTGTGCTAAAGGTGTGTCTCACAGGAAGCCTCTCTTCCAAGGAAATCAGCGCTGCCCCTTACCCTGGTCTCCCTGCTTCCTGCTAGGAACACCACCGTTCAGGAAGCATCAGTCTAGGCACCCCCGGCAAGGACGGGGTGGCAGGGGAGGCAAAAAGAACCCCTCGCCCAGTCAGTCCACGGTGCAAACAGAAAACGCTGGGAATGGGGGAGACACGCATGCACTCAAAATACTGGCAGTCTAGATAGAGCGCACCACAGACAGGACTGAGGACGCTGGGCACCGGCAAACTGCATGATGCCAACGGACTCTGAGATGCTGCGGGAGGGAGAGGCCTTCCAGAGACGTTTCACAATGAGGCAGGTGCATTAGTGGATGGAACGTAGGTGGCCTTCATCATGCGGGAAATCAAATGAACACAGAGCAGAAAGGAATGAAAAATGCCTACGTGGATGGCACTCAGGTTCACTGACGCGTGGCAGGAGTCGAGGCGAGTGGCCTTCCCTGCTCAGAAATGCCGTTTCTCTTCCAGGCCTTGGACAGGTGTCAGTTAAAACACACCATTGCCCTCTGGCAGCTCCTCTCTGCTTACAAGTCCGAACAGCTGCTGCGGCTGAACAAAGTGAGTCGGCCTCTGTCTCTTCCCGGGATGGAGGGAGCTGTGGCCCTCTCTTCTCGGGCTTTCGTGTCTCACTTGCCCTTCCTTCATTTCAGGAGCCATTTAGGGAAATCAGCTCAAGGTACAAAAAGGACCTCAGCCCAGAAAATGCTAAGCTGCTCAGCACTTTCCTGAATCAGATCGGCCTGGATACCTTCCTGTTGGAACTCCATGAAATGATGGTCTTGAAACTGAAGAACCTCCAAGACCTGGACAGTTTCAAGCCCGAGTGGAGGTATGGGTCTGCACACCCGCTGGGCGGGGCCGATGCTGAGCGCTCTGCTGCACGCCCGGGGTCCTCCATAGACACAGAAATCGTTCTTTTACTGCCACAGGGTCCCATTTCCTGCTGTTTTGCCGTGACCGGGGCATCCGAGGACTTGCTTTTTGGTTTTAATCTCTACTGGGTTTTTTAGGAAATAATTATGGCAGTCTTATTCTCATTCTAACAAGTAGACTTAACTGTGTCAAAGAAAGATGCATTTTAAATCTGACAGAGAAAGCTACACCAATGTGTAAAAGAGTGTGTGAGAATACCCAACACAGGATGTTACCAGCTTTTACATATTTGCCAATATAATGCCCCAAAACTGGTATCTCTCACGCGTCCTTCCTGATTGACTGGTGAGGCCAAGCATATTTTGTATTTATCAGCCACCTGTATATCCTCTTCTGAATTACCTCTTTGTATATTTTGGTTATTTTTCTTCGGGGATGCTTATCTATTTCCTCATGATTTGTAAGAGCTCTTTGTATAGGACAGAGATTAATGTCTTTCATGTTATGTGTTACAAACGCTGTCTCAGGCTTTAATTTCATGAAGTCAAATTTGATAGAATTCTCCTATAACGTCTCCATAGGAAAATACACCTATAAGGGTTTCCTTATCCCCAAGTTATAAAATAGCCTCTTGTTTTCTTCTTGTGCTTTTATAGTTCTCTATTGCACACTTATTTTGTCAACCTATTTATTCTTATGTGTAGTGTCAATTAAGGATTTAACTTTACTGTTTTTAAAAATAGGTAATCAAACTCTAGTTTTTCTCAACAATACATTTCATATTTGCTATTTTCTTCTATGATGCTATCTGGCATATACCTATATATGTTTATATTATTTGAACTTATTCAG
>CAUYPO010058833.1:0-24652 GCA_963574435.1 Cheirogaleus major | reverse complement strand
TAAAAACATAAAAATATAATGCAAAAATTAAAACTACTTATCCCACCCTTTAGCAAAAAGTCTTATTTGCTGTTTTACTGTATATTTTTTCAGTACAATTTCTTTGGTGCTCTATTTAAAGTATCATATTGAATATATTAGATTATTTATTACTTTATTTTTATTTAATATCTTGCCATATTTTCATAAGTCAATAAACATGGTTTTGATTATATTTTTCCTAAACATATGTGGTTTATATTGTTAAATTCAAGAGTCATAATTTATTTCTTGATGGACACTTTGTCTCTTTGTATCATGTACTTCTTTAAAAAAATATTAAACTCATGCTCATATACATGAGCCCCCTTTTGTTAGTTACTTTTTGGAACAGATTCATAAACTAAAATAACTGTGCCAAAAGATATACATACTTATATGGCCTTTTTATATATCGTCAAATTCTCTCCAAAAAGTCCTTACAACATTGGTGACAGTACAAAGTATTATAAATATTGTTATTTTTCATCAAATTTGTATATTTTAAAAAGTTATTTAATTACCAATTTACTTTCTATTGATAAAAAAGTTGAATTTTTCATGATTGTTTCAACTGTAATTCTTTTGGAACTCATTATATAATTTTTTGACTAAATGTTTATGATGATATGATTTTTTATTATTATTATTGATTTCCCAGTACTTTCTCTTTTTAAGGATATTACAAATTTATGCATTTGTTGGATATTTTCTTCACTTTATGATTTCCATTTTTATTATTCTTGCTATTTTATATGTATTTTTAAAGTTTTAATGGGATAGAACCTATAAAAGTTTTCAAACTGTTTTCATTATTTTTTCCTCAGTTTACTTCTCTAGAGATTTATTAAGTAACTATCTATATTTGCTTATATATTTTACTCTGATATGGCATAAAATTAGGATCTAAGTAAATGTTCTGACTTAGTAAACACATTAATTTTCCAAAGAGCCAAATTTAACAAAATTTGTTGAAAATCCTTTTCCATACCATTTAATATTTACACATATTTTTAACAAAAAAATACATATTCATTATCAGAAACTTCAAAAATAGAGAAAAATCGTAAAGCACAATTTTATATTCTCTAACTCCCACACCATAACACATATATTGTCCTTAAATATATGTTTTAGAGCAAACTTATTTAATATGCATTAAGTATTACCACATAAAAATACCTTTTAAAATTGTTTTTGAGGTTTTGCACTCAAGTTTATGGCCATAATTATAACCATTATTTATACTTGACTCAATTTGGCTTAATTGGTTTCAGTATTCTCCATCAGACATTTAATGCTATGACTTTACCATATTTGAATACTTGATTTTGATTTATCGTCAGTTGACTGTCAATTTAATGTCAACTTAAGTTAATGTGAGTGAAGTGTTTTACGTAGAAAGAGTACTAACATAATGTTCTTGGGAAGAGTAAAGGAATGGTACAATTGAAATTTATGTATTATTTACGTACAAAAAAAATATTTTATGGAGGTCTCCTGAAATGAGATTATTTTTTATTCAAAATTGTATTGGCGTCTGTGATTTTTATTTGGAGATAAAAATGTCATGCCAGTCTGATTTTTATTGCTTTTTAAATAAGCTAATTTCTCTGCCTCCATACATTATCAGAGTTTTATATTTAATATTTCATCCCAGAAATGTTTTATTTTCTTATATATGTAATTATTTATTCTATATACTATGAAATAATATTCTTATTTTACTCTAGGGCTTTAAGCTATAAATTATAAACTGGATCTGTCACCTGGACAAAATACTTATTTTTCATTTGTATTCTTGATAAGTTTTCCAAACTTGTCCTCCACATTACTGAGCAAATTTTTTTACAATTTTCAAAAAATGGCAGCCCCAAGATAGCTTTCCTGAGCAATTGCCACCCTCCACCCCAGCTATTCAGGCCACAAATGGAATTGATTCCTAATCTCACCTCCACCCAGAGACTAAACCCTGCCCCTTTAACAAGACTCCTAAGAAAGCCAGTCTTCCTGTTTCTCTGAAATGCAGAGGAATTTTGTCTTTCATGTACTCAATGACTTTATATTTAACAATGAATAAAAAGAAAGGCGGAATGAAGAAGAATAGGAAAGTTTTATATGCCTGCTCTACTTTCCTGTGGTTACTGGAACTCTCCAGGGAGCTCTAGGTTTTCTTTAGGGGCAAAAAAAGTATAAAAAGAAAAAATTGTTCAAAACTGAGCTGTGTCCATGGCAGATAGGGAGGAGAGGAATAGGTCAGAAGCAGCAGCAGATGGTTTCTGTTTTCTTTTGGCACTTCGTTCCACTTCCAAATTTTTAAAGTAGAGCCAAATTCTTGATACATAACTGTTTGTTCTTTAAAATATAGATATTTTTAAATCTACATTTAATCTATAAGGTTTTTAATTGATCTATGATAGCCATCTATAACATTGAATATATTACATTTGTATTTCCACGTTGCTTTTATATCTGTGTTTCTATCAGAATGTGCATATGTATGCATCTGTCTCCTTGTCTTTCATCTATCTTTCATATCTGTAACTTTTTATTTGTTTGTTTATTGATGTGTGTGTTACTGTGTTCTACTTTGCCTTTTTTGACCCAGTAGTTGAGAAAGATTGTTTGCGTGACTTTTAATATTAATAGCTTAATAAAAGCTATTGAGACAAAAGCTTTTTAAAAATATAGTCAGAGACCCTTCTAACAATTAGAAACAACTATTCTAAGTATTATCATTCTTGATTGTATCATTTAACTTGTATGTGATGTTATATTCTCTATTTTTATTTATATGTATTTTATAATAGATACTAATTTTAAAATTTATTGGTAATCTAGTCTGTAAATTTTAGGCAATATTTTTACAACAAAATTAAGCTGAGATTTATTTTTCATAGCTTGCTAATGAAATGAAACGAAATGTCATTTTATAGGTAAACATTTAGCAAAATTAGTTCTTAATTTTTCATCATAACTTTTGCTTATTAAGTAAGCATTGATCTTGATAAGAGCAAAAGTGTCTTTCTTGGGTTAACCTTTCCTTGCCCTGTTCACTTTCTGGTTACATTCTATAGACTAAAACCCTATAAATTTCTATCTTCTGCCTTTACATTTTCCACATTTTATTCTAATTTCCTATATCATTTTATTTTATTCTATTAATCTTGCTTCTAATATTTTTCCTAATCGATGTTTATTGAGCTTATTCCGTGTGTCCTAAAATATTCCTTTTTTCTTCTGTATAACTTTGCTACAATGGGATTATTTGAAAAATAGTTTTGTGATTTTTAGATCTTCATAAATTAATTCAGAAATAAAAGGTCAGTATGGTAGGGCATTGTATTTGTAGTGATAATTCTTTTCTCTTAGCATTGAGTAGATTTTCTCCAAAGCATTTGCCTTCTACAAAGCCTGATGGGAAATGTTTCAAGACCTTCTTGCCACTGCATCTTCTGCTTTTTTGGCAGTTTGTAAAATCTCTTTGTTCTGAAAGTCTTAAGTTTTAAACTCAAAACTTTTAAAATTTTGAAACATGGTAAGTAAAGGTCTGGCAGTGGTGTGCATGCAGGCATGCATGCATGTGTGTGCACGCATGTTTCTACTTAAAAGGATTCTATTGCCTTTATATCTATTCTGAGGAAGCATCATGATTAACAAGATTTTTCAACTAGTTTATTCAACTACCCTCTTTCCCGCTAAATGAGCCTATTATTTGTCAGCCACTTGACTAAGTATTTTACATATATAACCACACTTAATGATCTCAAAATTCTATCACAAAGCTATAATGGCCCATTTCCAATTAGGTATCTGAGCTTCAAAAAAATTAAATAACAGGATTAGATGGCTAAGAAATGACAGATTTGGGATTAAAATGCATGCATCTCTAACTATAAAGCCTATTTGTAATACCCTATAGATCTGGTCTTCTCTATTTCCACTAATAGAAACTAGGATTGAACTTCTGTATCTCACTTTAAAACTTTCAGATTTTCTTGTACTCAACGATGTGTCTCCATAAGTTGTCTTGATTTGAAAGACACTTTTTGAGCTGGGGTGTTCATTCTTTTCCATCAATGTTTTCACCTTATCTTGCATTTTCAACTTTAATATTAGCTCCCTAATATCACAACTTATTTCTTTTTTTATGACATGTTTTCCTTTATCTTCTTTCATTTTATTTTTTGAGAAATGTCAGCTTGTGATGGTTAATTTTATGTGTCAGCTTCACTGGGTCATAAGGTGCCCGGATATCTGGTTAAATTATTTCTGATTGTGTCTGTGAGGGTGTTTCTGGAAAAGATTAGCATTTGAGTTGGTGGATTGAGTAAAGCACATTGCACTCTCCCATGTGAGCACGCATCATCCAACACACTGAGTCGAAGTCTCAAGTTGAAATTGACCAAGTCAAACAAAAAGGCAGAGGAAAATTGAATTTTCTTTCTCTGCCTGGCTGCTTGAGCTGAAACATCAGTCTTGGACTGGGACTTATATCATTGACACTTCTTGTTCTCAGGTCTTCTGACTTGGAGTACAGTTGATCTTATTTGCTTTTCTGGATCTTCATATTGCAGACAGCAGATTATGGGACTTCTCAGCCTCCATAATCACATGAGATAATTCTTTATAATAAATCTCATTCAAGATATATTTAATATATTGATATAACCAATTGGTCTCTTTCACTGGAGGATCCTGACTAAAGCACAGCTCATAATAAGTGTCCTAGAAATTTCATTTCTGGATCCTTTCTCTCATTTTCTAATAGTACTGCATCTGTTAATTAAACATGTTTTGTTTTGTTTTGACATTTGTTCCTTGCTTCTCAAGCTTAACTTTGTTGGGTCTTTATTACTTTGTTAATCTTTGTTTCATTTTATTACATTTTTGTATTATTATTTTTATTATTGCAAAGCTTTCTAATGTGTACTAAATATTAGATTAATAGAATGAATACCATGAATGTTCTTCTACCAATGGAATGTATGCTTATAAGACTTTGAGTATCATTTTTATGAATTACATAGTCATAGAAAGGATCATAATTATAAATTCTAAAATACCTGTGATCACTCAGTGAGACAAGGGAGAGACTCAGACAAAATCAGGATTCTTGAGTCCCTCTCAAAGGCACTTTCTTCTCCATCATGTTCCACACTAAATTCTTCCATACAGAATCACTATAAAGAGCTTAATTTTTCATCAAAATCAATTATTTTAAGAATAACTGTTTTTGTTCTGGTACAGTGTAGCAACATATTACATTTATTTCAAGTGATTAATTTTTTCTTGTATAGTGTCACAGATTTTTATTAATTTAAATGGAGAAAATGTTAGTTGATATAAGATTGAGAAGTGGATGCTAGGGATTAAAGCAAAAGAAAAATAGAGCAAGATGTTTTTGTGTTTTCATGTAAAGATATTTTAGGGATTTTTTTAGTTTAATAAATTGGAAGAATTTGAGTGAAGTTGGTTGGCATTATATACGCAAAGAAAATGCCTATTCTTTGAGACCAATATGAATATTCTAAGTAAGAAAGAAGAAACTTCAGAGATGAACTGAATCTCTATTTTTCCAAATAGTAAGTTTAAAATTTGTCACAGAAGAATCTTAATAAGTCCTCTTTACTATGAGCTCCAGGTACTTATATTCCAAATGCATAAGTTAAATTTAAAAATAGTTTAATAGTTCAAAAACTAATTTTAAAAGTCTCAAACAATTTTGAAATACATTATTTCTTTTCTTTCTTTGCTGAAAAAAACCCAGAATCTTAAAAAATCAAATATTTCAAAATCTGGAATTTTTCCCTATTTTAGTCGCATCAAAATTTTCAACTTTCAACTCTGTTTAAATTGGGAAAATATCATTTTCCTTATTTTAAAGAAAATATTGTTATATAGAAAAATCTCAAATGTTTTTAAATTTTCCAAATAGTCTCTCAAAATTTGCTCTGACGCATTTAGATTAAGTCATGTTTTATAATGTCACGATGACCTATATTTGTAAAAATTAAGTATATATATATGACATGCCTAAGAAGACATAATCTCTCACTGGCAGAATTCTGTAAGGAAAGATGTTAACACATTTATTCGTTTGACAATTTTCTTTTTTTTAACTGGGAATCAGAAACTTTGGCTATCAAGAGACTCTGTACAGGTGTTTAACCATACCTCAGTGGCTTGTTTCACACTGAATCCTATGAAATCAACAAAAGGATTTGTTCAAAAATCTTAACCATATCTCCCTAATGAAAGTAATCACCTTTTTGTCATATAAGCTTATATGCGTGAATTACAAGTACACTACAATGAATTCTAAAATACGTTTCTAGGTTCTCTTTACTAAGTTTTGTTTGTATCAATATTCTGGATCAATCCAGACCTACGTTTAGCTTTCTGGAATGTTATTGCCTCACACTAAGATTGTTGTTTCTTATTTCAGGTTAATTATTACCAAGGCCCTAAAGTTCTCAGTTTTTACATATTAATTTGGTCAAAATTAGTGTGTTAAGCATGGAGTTTTATCAAGTGGTCCCTCTACTATGCTAGGTAAAACATTAGCTTCTTGCCTTATTACTTTAGCATAAATGACTATACGCAGCTGCAAATTTTTATCTTTCAAATCTGTGCAACATCTTATGTCTATCTCTTTGCTTTCTCTCTGCCAAGATAAGCATTCCATACTCTAAAATGAATGAAGACTCATTTTAAAGTTATCTCTTAGTAGGCAATTTATTTCCTTCTCAAAGTCAGTGCTTAAAATGGATACTACCATTGAACGTTACCATAAATGGATACCCCATTTGGACAGTGCCGTACATTTTCTGTACAATATCCAGACATCCTCCCAGGGCTACAACTTTTTAGAAAAATTTTTCTTTAGTTAACCCATGCACATGCAAGCAATATTATGTGGGTTAAAGATACACCAGAGGGGTGTCTGTGTGTGTGTCTGCGTGTGTGTGTGTGTGACTTATTCTCAAATGATTATATGACCAAGCAATCAAATATTATTGAATAGTCTTTAGCATTCGACATTATACTATCAAATACTTCAATACCTCTGTAGTATTGAGACATTAAGACTACTAGATACTATTTGTTAAAGTAATATACACTCCTCTACTCAAAAAGGAAACATTTCTCTAATATATAAAATTCAACACATAGTTGTCAAAACTATCCAAAATACCCCTACGGTTTCTCTGTTTACTTTATTCTGTTTATGACAGATCAGAAGTAAGCTATATATCTTCAACATTTTTTCATGGCAAATTAATAGATCTACTGACAAGAAAAAGACTAAAAGTTTCTAATGTTTTTAAAACCTGAACCTGGTATTTATAAGGGTTCTTTTACCTAAACAAAATATGTTTAGATATGAAAACCTGATTTAATGGTTCACATGTCTGTAGTCAGGAATACATGTTCCTTTTTTATTTTTAGGTTAATATATAAAAAAACCAAATAAATTTTTTCTTCCAGTTCAAGCCTTCAAAAATATCATACACATATTCAGAGCATAAAAATATGATTATAGATAATGTATCTTGACTCAAATAAACCCTCTATCAGGAGCTAGCCAAAGGATATTTCTAATGACTGGCTTTCTTATGCCATTTTGTCTGTGATTATCAGCAAAGATTTAGGTAATAACTAGCAAATATCCTACCTGCATTTGGAAGTGCAGTAGAAGGCCACTAGGGACTTTTAATCATCTCTTTTAGTAGCAGTCATCCCTATTAAAGTTATGTGGCCAAGGAAAATATCTGACAAACTTGTTTACTACTTAAATACTCTAACCAGTAATAAGTAGGTATGTGAAACATCTGTGCTAAATGTGAGTTTTAAAAAGATAGGTTTTCCACTTTAGAAAATTGTAGATATGTCCCCATTTCAAATGCACACGTGCAGATTATTATTCTTGTCTGAAACTGACATACCCTGGGATTCCTGTTTGATTGCTTTAGGAGACTTGCCTGAGCCTACAGATATATTGATTTAGAGAAAATGTAAACAGCATTAATCTGGGTATCAAGAGATTAGAATTCTTGACTCAGGCCTGTCATTGACTTATTTTTTAGGCATTTATTAATCCTATTGTGGCTCAGTTTCTCTATCAGAAAGTAGAGTTAGGAAACAGAATTATATGTTTCATACACACACACACACATATATACATACATATATATGTATATATATATAATTCACAGCTATGCAGCAAGGAATGTAAGAGAAAAAAGATGCTACATTAATGTGAACCATTACATGTAGTAAATCTAGAAATATTAAGATTACAATATTTAGCATCAAAATTTGTAAATATTTATTTCTTCCTCCAACAAGTATTTCTAAATTGTGAATGCCTTGAGAATTTAGCAAATCATTTACAAATTTCTGAGGAACAATTAAGTCATTTTCATCCATCTCTGCTGGAATCTTCCAAATATTGTGTGTGTGTGTGTGTGTGTGTGTGAGAAAAGAAAAACTAATTTATAATTCCTCCCAAAGGTATTCGTGGTTAGGCAGCAGAGGAGCTATATGTTGGAACATGGTGCAATCTAAAGCTAATTATATTCATGTTCTTATTTGCATAGTTTTTCTCCTGTTCAATGTCATCCAGCAACTACTAAGCATAAAAGAATCAGCATAACTTCTGGCAACTGTGTTTTACAATCTCCCCTTTGCTCTCAACAACATTGTCTTAATGAAAGGTTGAAACTCTATGGCCCACGGGCCAGATTTTATTCACCACACTATCTGTTTTTGTAAATTTAAGAGTTTCTGTAACATCGCCAAGTCCATTCATTTAGGTATTATCTATGGTCCCTCTCACGCTATAACACAGAGTTCAATGCTGTATGGATTGCAAATTCCAAAATATTTACTATCAGGCCATGTCCAAATAAAATTTGTTGATGCTTGATCTGAAACATCAGTTTTTCTAATAATTTTTAAAGCTATGGAGAGGCAGCATATTGTATTGGAGAAAAATACAGATTTAATGTCAGAATCTCTTCCTCATGTCCCAAACTTCAATTTCTTCACATGTAAAAGGATGACAAGTTAGCCTGTCCTTCCCATAAGTATAGAAGAACTTTACAGTCTAAGGAAGTTGTCTGTTGCATCTCTTGGACATGAGGTACCGAGATATTTAGGCCCCATAAGCTCTTCCCCAGTCCATGAGTTATACATAACTGGGAGTTGCAGCATTATGCTTGTTTCTCTACCACAGACTGCTACATAGGAATCCTGAAGTATTAATAGCTTATATGGAAAAGAAAATGATCAGGTAATAAAGTTCTATTTCATGAGCTATACCATCTGTGGAGACTGTAAAATCTTTTAAGCATGAGTCATATAATGTCACTCCTCTCTGCTCAAGACCTCACAGCTCCCTACTTCACTTAAAGTAAAAGCCTTAGAATGCCTACAAGGTTGTACATAACAAGACCCACCCTTACCTGCATTCTCTCATCTGTGCTACTCGCCCCCTCATTACTCCAGTGCACTCCCTCGACTCCAGGCAGTTCCTGAATCACTCAGTGTGCTTGGAGCTTCAAGCTTTCACGTCTTGGCATGGCTGCCTCCCTAACCTGCTTCAGGTCTTTGCTCAAATACCACCTTTCATCAATGCCTTCGACTACACTAAAATTAAAACCCATTTTTTCTAATACAGTCTCCAAATCACTCCTTCCTTATTCCATTTTTCTGTGTGTAGTACCTATCCCCATCTAGCATACTACACAGTTGTATTCGTTTTGTGTTTATTGCTTTCTTTTTAAGCTTTACAAGGTCATATATTGGGCCCGTGTTGCTCTCTGATGTATCCTAAGCAATTAGAAGAGTGCAAGAACACAGTAGAAGGTCCTCCAAAACATTTTATGAATGAATGAATGAATGGTGAAATCTCAAGATAGCAATGAATGCTTATGAATACTTAATATTTGCCAACCCCTTTGCATATGCCTGAGAATAAATATGTGAATAAGGCACAGTGTCTGTCCTTAACAAACACACAGCCTCATGAGAAACAAACAGCTAACACAAATAGTCTCTAATTTGAGTAGGTCTTCAATGTAAATAAGCAACTGAAAACAAAACATGCCACTATGAACCTTCTCTAGTAGATAGCCTCTAACCCTCTCCTGTTTCACAGGCCCACATCCTTGCAGGCTTTCTCCTCCTTCCATTTCTGCTCTCTTTTTTATAGAGATGTCAATTTTTAATTCTTTCAGTCCTTTTATCTTAACTTCTTCTAATTTCATGTTATTTTAAATATTTAAAAAATTCCTTTTACTATAATAAATTGTTCTTATAGTAAATATAAACTTATTCCCCCAACTTTATACTTGTCACTACTTATTATACTGTTATATGTATTCATTTAATTTATTATTTTCATATTTTTATGTTTTCTCTAAGCCCGACTTAATTTGTCAGGCTTTATCAATTTTCTGACATTTTTCATTAACGTTCAGATTTTCTAGATTTACATTTTCTATCTGTATTATACTTTTTAGTGTTTACTTTCATGACATGGCTTTATCAACAGTATTCTTTTACTCTCTAGTTCTGGTTTTCACTTTTAATTTAAATGTTTTACCTTGAATTATGATTTAAAAAAATCAAAAACAGGCTTACATGAGTTACATTTGAATTCTAATTACTTTACCTATATAGGGCTCCAGTTACTCAAGGTATTTTTACTAATTTTTTTACTAATTTCACCAAAATTAGTAAAATTTTACTAAGACTTACCACAAAAGGTATATCTAAAAATCAAGGAAAATATAGTATGGAAAAAAATATATCACCCTGTCGGTCATATTAAAATAACTCTGCATGAGAGAAAGCCTTTTGGGGTACTGAAAGCTTTCAAATGCCAGAGGCCAGCAGGAGAGCTGAGAGAATCCATTCTAAAGCATCCCAGGAGTATAATGCCGTCACCCTCAATTCTGGGGAAAAGATGGCATTACATCAGGAAATGTAGAGGTTTTCCAAAGCAGGGATAAGTTGAGGTAAAAATGGAGAGCAAAGGTAACTCCCCAGTATGATGGCCCAGAAATCTAGCATCTACTCTGTAAAGAGAGATATGATATAATTTGATGAGATGGCAGAGTATCTATAAAGCACTAAGAAGCCTCCAGAATCTCACCAGAACTCAGATCCTTTGTTCTACAGAAAGGAAAGCCCTAATCAGAATCTCCAATTAATTTAATTCAATGGGACACTAAAACTGCAACAATGTCTATACTCAGCTCTAACTACATATTGAATTGACTCAGCCTCCAACTCTAGCAGACTGAAAGAAAATGTCATAATATTTTATGGAGGTAAATATGACATAATTCAATCCCTACTGTTAAAGAAGTAACTAATAGTCAAAAGAGTAAATAGTCAACAGAAGAAACACAGATGGCTAGATGAGGTAATTGTCTGCCAATATTTGTTAGGTAATAAAGAAACTAAAATATCTATAGGAAATAGTGGACAACATGCATGATGAGATATTGAAAATACATAAAAGAATTGAATGAAATTATGGAAATAAAAAAATATATTAGCAGAAATTAATTTGTTAGACTTAGCAACAGATTGAGCAAAGTATCAATATACTTGAGGACTGATTGATAGAATATATGCAAACCTTCCAAAAAAAAGAGAAAAGTAAATTAAAACAAAAACAAGACAAGAAAGAGTCTGTAATCTGTGGGAAAATACCAATTTGTCTCTCATATGTATATTTATAAATGAAAAGAGAGAGATCATTGTTTAGAAGAAATATGTAAAAATAAAATAGCTGAGATGAATGATGAATGAAATATTTCAACCCACAAATCCAAGAATCTCATCTAACACCTCAACTTGGCTAAAACAACAAAAGTCACTAGGTCCATCATCGTCAATCTGCTAAAAACTAAAGATGAAGAACTAGTTTTAAAAGCAGATGGAGAAAAAAAAAGACACATTAAATATGGGAGGAGGGGTCCTTCTAACATCTTTATAGTGCTGAAAGAAAATGAAGTGTGAACCTAGGATTCTATTCCAAGTGAAAATATCTTCCCCAAATAAAGATGAAATAAAGACATTTTTGAACTGACAAAAAATGAGAGACTTATTTCCTCAGGAGACCTGCAGGACTAGAAGTTCTTCAGCTTGAAGGAAAACAATACTAGAGGGAATCCTGGATATCTTCTCTTAAGAAAAGCACGAAGATCGTTAGAAAGGACAAATATGTAGAAAATTATTATACAAATATGAAATGTTATATAGATAGATATTTACATTTTTCTAAATGACTATGAACTATTACAAGTAAAATAATACTTACCAACAATGTATTCTGGAATTTATAACATATGTGGAATAAGAAGAGATATACTGCTATAAATCCTTATACTATTTGTAAAGTAGTATAATATTACTCACGGGGAAACTTAAAACTGTGCATCACTAGAGAAACACTAATATATAACACAAAGTGATACAACTAAAAAGTTAAAACAAGAGATAAATACTAAGAAAATAAGCACTTTACACCAAAAAAAAAAGGTCAAAAAAGGAAGCACAGGGACAAAAGAACATGTGGGATAAATATAAAACACATAGCATTATAAAAGAATTAATCCTAACCTTAATGATAACTCTATATTTTGTAATAGACTAAACATAAGTCACAAATTGCCATAGTGGTTAAAAACCAAGACCCAACACACTAAATATAAAGACAGAGACCAGTTGAAAATAAACATATTGAGAAAAAGATATACCAACTTCTAGTTTCAGTTCCAACAGAGAAGGAGCTTAGAAGTCAGCACTCCCATTCTTAAAGAAAAAGCTGGAAAAACTAAAAATCAATTCTTTTTCTTGGACTCTTCAGATCGCTGAGGTGGCAATGCAAACCTATCCCAAAACGTGGAAAATCGGGATCATTTATAGAGACACAGCCAAGATTGTCTTTACCTGAAGTAGAAAATACTGGAGCCATAAACTGACTAGAACATTTAAATGGTAATTTTGACTGACTGCTGTCAGCTGAGTGTGGAGATGGAGCATGAGATTGTCACAAAGTGAGAAAGTGACAAAACAAACAAACAACAAAGACACAATAAAGGGGGTATTTCAAAGGAAAATAGAAACCAAGTGAAAGGGATCTGAATGCTGAAGCTGAAACAATTTGAGCAAGAAAATATTAATAATTAAAGTAGTATAAAATAAATACCCAGGAATCCATAGTGATGCAAATAAATGATGGTATAAATACATAAATAGAGGAGAAGAGACAAATCTCCCATGCTGAAAATTCCCAACAATTTATAAAGATACTCTGCCCTAAAGGAGGTAGAGATTATTTCCCCCCTCCTTAAATGTGGGCTGCACATAGTGACTTTGTTCCAAAGAGTATAGTATGGAAAGAGTGAGGAAGAAAGAAAAAAAGAAATTTTACAGTGGAGAAACCTGACAAATACCATCTCAAGGATGTGATTAAGGCCAACATCAACAGTAATAAATTCTGTTTAAGAGTATGTACTTCTGATTTAATGTAATAAAAATGACACATTTCTTCTCCAGTCTTCCTACCAAAAACCCATAACTCCAGCCTGATCATGAGTAAAACTTCAGATAAAGCCCAACTAAGGACATTCTACAAAATAACTCTCCAGTAAACCTTCAAACTGTCAGGGTCATCAAAAATAAGAAAAGTCTGAGAAACCATTGCAATCAAGAGATGCCTAAAGAGACACAACTATACATGCAACATAGTGCTGCAGCTGGGATTCTGGAACAGAAAAGGGTTATTGAGAAAAAAACTAAAAATAATTGAAAGAAGTATAGACTATAGTTCATAATAATATATCCACATGAGTTTATTAATTAAAATAAATGTACCATACTAATGTTAAGATAGTAGGGGAAACTGGGTAAGGGTTATATGGAAATTCTGTATTGTCTTCTCAATTTTTCTATAAATCTAAATCTATTCTAAAATAAAAATAATTGTATTTAAAAAAAAATAACGAGGAAATAGTAGATTTCAGAATGCCCTTATAAAGTAGAAGTGAGAACATGGCTATTAGGAAAGAGAAGACCAAATTCACAGGCCAAATGAATAAAGGAGGTAGCTGAGGTGAGGTCCATAGAAACATTTAAACATTTTTCCTTCAGTTTCCCAAACTAAAGATGATATAAGATCTATTTCTCATTTTATGCTGGAAGTTTTAATCAAAGTTGAAGCGGGAAAAAGAATGGTTAACATTTATGCTACATGGGAGAGTTTGTCAAATCAAACTGGAATGTTGAAATTTTCTACCCATGACTTGTCTATTGTAATTATCATGAAGTTGGTATTCTTCATGCTGTCTAGCAAACCAGCTGATATGCCTGTGAAATGGCAGGCCACCTGCACAGAGATAGACAATAATTGGTGGGAAAAATAAACTAGGGAGGTTGTATCACAGGAAGGGTACAACCTTGAAGGAGCCTTGAAGGAGAAATCCTAAACCTTCTGGCAGATGGTGAAGAAAAACTTTTTCTCCTGAATAGAACATCTTTCTTTTATTTCAAAGACCATGAGCCATATTTTCTTAAAACCTCAATGAGGATGCATATATATGTAGCCCAGATCAAATCCTATTATGATAAAACATAACCAAAATGTATGAAAACAAAAACACTTTCAGAATTCCAGTATAATAAAATAAACTAAAAAAAAGAGAGAGAGAATATAGACCATGTAAAACTGAAATACAAGAAGAATAGCATGACAACATTCAAAAAAAATAAAAATAAAACAATCAAAACAAAAAGCATACTAGATATAAAGTAGACTATTTCCTAATAAGAGTATCAATTCACAAAGATGTTAAAATTTTATATTTTATGCACCTGATAAAAGTACTTTAAAACACACATTGCAAAAATTTATAAAACTAAAGGAAGAAATACACAAATCCATAATCATAGTTGCAGAGATTGACATCCCTCTTTCAATACTTGGTAGACTATTAGACAAAAATAATTAATAAAGATGAAGTGATAAACACTATCAATCAATGTGGTATAATTTACATTTAAAGAACATGCCATGCAACAACTACAGAATATACACTCTTTTCAAGTACCAACAGAACATTCAACAGGATGTCCCTCATGCTGGCCTATAAAACAAATCTCAATAAATATCAAAGAACTGAAATAAAATTATGTTATCCGATTATAATGGAATTAAATTGGAAAGTAATAAAAATAACATACATAAAAGAATACCCAGATAGTAGAAAGTAAGAAACAAAGAACAAAGGAAGAGGAAGAGAAAAGAAGAGAGGGAGGAAGGAAGAAAGGAAAGAAGGAAGGAAGGATGGAAGGAAGGAAGGAAGGAAGGAAGGAAGGAAGGAAGGAAGGAAGGAAGGAAATCAGAAGGCAAGTTGGAAAACATTTCAAAATAGATAATGAAACAAAATATAATCAAAATGTATAAAATCAAGCTAAAGCAGTGCTTAGAGGAAAATATACAGAGTTAGAAGCTTATATTTTTATTTTCTTCTTTTATCATCTCTGTAGACTATAGGAAAGGAGAGAAAAAAGAGAAATAAGGAGAAGAGAGAGTGTTCTTTAAATATTTGCATTCCTTCTCAACAAAATTTTTTAAGAATTCTCTTTGAGTTCAGAGTGTGTGTGTGTGTGTGTGTGTTTCTATCCCCCTCTTTTATTGTGACTAAATGGGCTAGGGTCATAAAGGATGTTTTATCTATTTAGTATGTTTATGAAATATTTCAAACATTTGTATAAAAATAAAAAAACAAAATAATGGACATCCAGTGTTTATTTTAGCCATGTACTCAAAACAAACCTTTAGAAAATTCTTAACAAGATTTCATATTCATTTAGATTATTTTTTAAAAAACTAAAAAGTACAATTATCATCAAAAATTGTTGTATACTCCTTTCCAATTCCATTCCTCTAACTCTTGTGCCTGCAGAATTAACTAATATTAGCATTTATCAGACCCTGTTATATTTTTTCATTACACATTTATGCATCCATTAATATTTTTAAATATTATATTTTAAACTTCATGTAAATGATCTTATTAAATATGTCATTTTGAAGTGTACCATTTGTGCTCAAAATATTGTTGTCGGATTTAATATATTTCTAGATGTAGCTATAACTTATTCATTTTTGCTCTTCTGGAGCACAAATTGGAGGGGATGAAAATACCAACATTTTATCCATTTTATTACTGATTAAATCTCAGGTTGATGCAATATATTTTTTTCAATTACAAATGATGTTACAGTAGAATTTCTTATCCATGTGTGAATTTTCTCTAAAGAATATACCTGGGTCATATTATGTTAATATTCATCTGCACCTGAAATTGGTGAGTCTAGAACAGGACCCAGCATGGAAGACTACACATCAAAAGAGTGAAGGATTGTTTTAGGAACAAATTGCAAATTTCCTATTTTAAAGTCTGATCTGAGTTATCTTAGGAAATTTTCTCAAGGAAAGAGGAGAATGCAATATCTGCACACCTTTGTTTTTCTTCCTAACAAGGTGAGAAAATGATCGTAGAGGGACTTGATTCCCTGAAGATTAATTTTACTCATCTTTAATATATCATAATATATAGCAGAAGACAATAGAGGCCCAAATCTGAATAACATTTCTATAAACTCATATAGCCCATTTGGTTATTTTTCTTCTTTTATTAGTTGCCTAATTTTTAAATTCTTATTTTCATCATCTCTTGAAAATCAGAAGAAGCAAGATTCAGCCCATGTTACCAGATGGCAATATTCTAGTGGATATAAATAGTGTTTCCCCTTCCCACAGGATATGCATTCTCCTGTTTACCACAATCACCACCACTACTGTTGGCTTCTTTTATATTGAGCCACAGTGTCACTTGCCAATTTTCATCCCAGTTTCTAGGTTTTTTTCCCATTATGATCAAGTTAAGAAAGAGTGAGACTCCCTTATTTGTGCTACTTCACTATCTGCTAAATGCATTTGAGTATTCTAACCCTCTTGTAGTAGAGTTGACTTACACAAAGCATTTCTCCTAACAAACCTCCTCCTTTCTCAACATCAACAACTCAATTCAAAGGCAGTGTGTACCTTTCTGAAATCCATCCAGTACTGATTGAATATATTCTCCAACAGTCCAACAATATTGCACACATTTTTTCAGCTTCTCTTCTAGGTTTTTAGTCTCCACTCCTCCCTGATTGAATCAGTTTCTCATATAACTAACTCAGCAAGCTCTGCTCCTGTCCAGCTGACCTGGCCAAAAAAACCTAAGTATACTTTTGCCTGTGTACCCTGGTTATCAGGGGTATCCTAGCAGATCCAGTTCATTCAAACAGCAACTGCAGTTCAAAAGTTGCATGAAGTTTATAGACCTGCTTTTCTGAACCTGGAACTTCTGGTGTTAATCCAAGATTGTCTCCTAGAATATGAATGCATGGGGACCTTAAGCATAAGGTAGCTTTTATCACGAAGTTATATATTTTGTCTGTTACATATTTCATACAAAGAGATTTTTCCCCACACCCAATTTTTGCCTTAAATTTAATTTCATCCCATTATCTCCTTCAAATGCCTTCCATAATTACTGTCTCCAATTGCTATTTATTTGTAGACTATTATAATTTTCTTTCTTTGTTGTTCCTTAGAACTTGCAAAAAATCTCTAGCACCTTTAATCTTGCTTTAAATCACCCCTTCTATCCTCTTTCCCATAATCATATCCATTGCTCTTCTCTGAAGTCCTTATATGTAGACACAGGTCTTAGATGATGAGGTACCAAGGCCAAACATGGTGAACCGGACTCGTTCTCAGCAGCTGTTGAAAGAGAGGACCCATTTCATCCCAGCTCTGTGATGTGGAGCTCTTTACATTTTCTTCCGAATAATAATGTGATCATTTTTTCTCTGTCTCTCTACATAATTTTAAGTCATTTACTAAACAAGTCTCACACTAAATAGCTTTCTTTTTTCCTTTTTACTTTCTGACATTTATTAGTCAACAATAAAAATAATTTTACTCTTTCTTCTCATGTCTCTTCACACACTGAATAAGTCCTATGTATTTTAAATCATTCACTTACTACAAATATATTTACCATATCCTATGGCCTTCAGTGTCATGACAAGCAACTAACAATATATAGTTTGTTGAATGAGCTTTTACATCAGGGAAACATCTACTAGACTACATACAAGCCATTATTCTATAAGATCATAATATTAGAAAGCAAAATATTCACTGGAACCTATACTCTGACTTCATACATTCTTGCATACTTTCGTAATGTGATGAAATGTTCAGTTTGTATTTCTTGGGGCTTATTTAAATATTTTAAAGACATATAAATAGCAACTAACTTGAAAAAATATGAACTTAAATGTTATTATGTATTTTCTGTCCTTAAATAATATTCCAATTGAAAGCATCTTCTACCTCTCCGTTATAAATATCCTAAAATACTGTATGGGAATTTGTGAGCCTCCTGATATAATCTTTAAGATAGTCCTTTAGAATTCTGAAACATTTTAATACCAAGTAGAGCTAACGCAAATGACTGACTTGTAATAACTGAATGGACTGTAATTGATTCTTCTATTTAGTATCTAAATCAGGCTAATTAGATTATCTTTGTCTCTAAGGTAAACATTTTAAAATTTATTATCAAGTAATACTTTCTGATCTTAGAAAGTTCCCCTCTCTGCTTCTTGTGAAATTTCTTCATTATTCAGTTTTCTTAATATGTAACTTTCCCTTCCTGAGAACTAAAAATATTTTAAGGAATTCACAAAAAAAGGTATGATCCATTTTAATAAATTAGTAAGCCGATTCAAAACATTTCATGTAAAATCATGTTAAGAAGAGAGAACCTCTGCAAAGAATTATGATGCTGGCTGGGTTTGAGTAGAAGGAGGGCAGATCTGAAGTTTATAATGGAAGGAAGCAATAAGTACTACTTCTGTGTCTCCTATCTTCTCAAGCTCAATGGCAAACAGCACTATCATCAATACACAAAGTACTTTTGAGGAGCAAGGAGAAGAGACGAAACCAGCAATGTATCTTTTCCTATTTAATCTCTGGCTATTCCATGTTCTCCTAAACACAAAGTTCCTACTTTCTCAACCCTAGTATGACAGACCCATTTGTTATTAGTGACCTTAATGAACATCCAGTCAAGGTCAGAGATTTTCTACTTAAGGAACTGTAAATTCTACAGGACCACCAGATGAACATTTTTTCCTTTCTGCCAGAGAAGGAGGAAGTGTTTGCTACTAAAGATAATAAAAGAATTAATAGAAAACTATCACTTTTTCCTTTGAAAGCAACTTGAAATTCAAACCTTATAAATTGACAGGATTAATTGATTACTTTATTAGCTAATATTATAAGTTAATTTGCTAATTAAAAAGTTAACATGATTGATTGTTAAATAACAGTTTTGGGAGTCAATCAGCTTGGAATTATCTTCACACTCCATCACTTACTAGCTTCTATGTCTAAGTTCCTTCCTCAAAAAACAGGAACAGTTATAGTTCCAACCCTAAGGTTCTTTTGAAGATTAAATGAAACATTGTTTATAAAGTGCTTAATTCAGTGTCTGCAATGTAATAATCTTTCAATATATGTCAACTCTTATTATTTATTATGATTTTGATAATAATCTGAGTTGTTTTTATATAATCACCAAAGTTCATTTTAGGATTGTAGTGTGATATATTAGATATTTGTTTTCTTTCTGGGGATATTATTTCATATATAATAGTGGTAAATATAAACTAACTACAGATAAAGATTATTTGCAAATAAGAAATCAAGACAGTCATATTTGAGAACTATTAATGCAGTACTAAAATAGATAGCTAAATAGAGCTCAGCAGGAACAGATATGTTCTTAATAAACATTGCAGTCTTCCTGGGTCAAAAGGAGTCAAAATAATAGTTACAGGCAATTGGGTAGCTAATTTTGAAATCAAAAAGTGTAGGAAGTATCCTAGATCCTCATTTCAAGCATGCTTCAAGCAAAGTAGACATTGAATGAAAGAAAAAGATTTAATGCATTTTCTAAAATGGGATTATGCACAATAACCAATGAAGATACTAGAAATGACACATTACCGTATAATGTCAGCATACTGAAATTCTCCACATAATGTCTAACAGGCATTTGCTGATTACCTCAGATGGAAAAAAAAATTCTGTTAAACCATAAGAATTACTACCTTTTTATGAAATTATCCCTTTCATAATATTTTAAAATATTGTAAATTTCAGGGCAGAAAGAAGAAATTGCTCAGACTATGACTGTTAGACTAAGACTCAAAAAGAAAAGAAAAGAACATCTCAATTTATTAAATGTTAAAGAAATTATATGGTTTACTTCATATCTACATAAAGAGAAGAAAAATTCTGGCTACTACATATCCCATGATCATGAACAGAGATCTGTGTTTATTATGTTAATTTGTACCAATTGATGAAAGGATTTGATATAATGTATATTTCTCTCCAGACAAATATGACAATCAGAAATTTGATCCTGTCTTGTTTTCAGGGAAGACAACATGTTAGGATAGGAAAAGGGGAAATATGAGAGGTAATTTGATTTGGTGAACTCCAAATGACTTTGGCGACTTCACATGAAATTTTGATGAGTGGTCGCAGATAGGTTAGAAGAGCCAAAGATCAAACTCCAAATTTCTGGCTGCTTGTGTTTCTTTTGCTTGTGCCATCAAAGATACATTCAATCTCTGAGAAAGAAAATTATCATGTAAGCGAAACCTAATACACTAAATAATATGATACCACCAATTGTAAACTCACATTTGTTAACTTTAATTTGTCATTCTTCTTTAAGTAGAAAGGAATATTCATTTTTCTTTTGTTCTTTACCAAATTAATTAGAATTTCTATGATGTCTGCAAGTTGGCAAAGAACAAATAATATGTAGTATAGAGATATTTCCTCTTAAAAACAAATTAAAAGATTAAGTGAATGATAATTGGACAACAATGTAAAGGCAGAAAAATATGAGCCTTTTCCAAGCTCTGATCATATGAGCAAAGTACTTCAATTAATTGAGAAAGAGATTAATGATTAAAGATATAATATATAAAATATTATTTTATATAATCAAAATAGTCAAAGAATCTATCTGTCTCTAGTGTCAAATCCAAATTCCTCACAACAGTCTAAATTACTTACTTTCTACTATTTCCCTAATCAAACAAATTATCAAGGAAAACTCTTTAATGTATGGTTCCTGAAAATATGAATATTCTTGCATGAAAACTGATTTCCATATTTGCTCATACTTTCTTCCTTTTCCATTATGCTCATTATTCTTCTTCTTCTTTTTTTTTTTTTTTTTTTTTGGAGATAGAAACTCATTCTGTTGTCTGGGCTAGAGTGCTGTGACATCAGCCTAGCTCACAGCAACCTCAAATTCTTGGGCTCAATTGCTCCTCCTGCTTCAGCCTCCACAGTAGCTGGGACTACTGGCATGCACCAACATCCCCGGCTAATTTTTTTCTATTTTTAGTAGAGATGGGGTCTTGCTCTTGCTCAGGCTGGTCTCCAACTCCTGAGCTCAAGGGATCCTCCCATCTCGGCCCCCAGAGTGCCAGAATTATAGGTGTGAGCCACTGTGGCCAGCTACTCATCATTCTTCTTAATACTAGATAAAATATGTCTTTTCATCACAATGCAGGTCAAGATTCATTTCATATTTAAAACCTCTCTTATCATCTCATTTCATAGGATTCTTGGCTCCTTTTGATTTTCCCCAGCATTTATTAAGATCTGGAACTAGGTCTAGTTAGAATGAAGAACTGGGATAGATTGGAGCCTGACATTTAACACTGTGCTTTGTATAAAGAGGACACATGATAATCATTTTGCATGTAAGTATATTAGTCAGGGTTTTCCAGAGTAACAGGACCAAAAGGAGATTTGTAATTGATAGATAGAGAGATTTTGACTATTGGAATTGGCTCATGTAATTATGGATGCCAAGAAGTCTAGGATTTGCTGTTTACATGCTAGAAAACCAGGAAAGTCAGCAGTGTAGTTCAGTTTGAATTCCAAAGCCTGACAACTGGAGTGGAGGAGGTGGTGAGGGAGGTCCTGGTGTAAGTGTTGGAGTCTGAAAGCCCTAGAACCAGGAAAACTACAGGAGAAGATGGATGTCCCAGTTCAAGAAAAGAGAGAGAATTCGCTCTTTCTCCACATTTTTGTTCTATCTGGGTCCTCAAAAGAGTGAATGATGCCTGCCTTCACTAATGAGGGCAATCTTGTTTACTCAGTCTACTCATTTAAATGCTAATCTCTTCAGGAAATATGCATACAGACACACCCCAAAATAATGTTTTACCAGCTATCTGGGCATCCCATAGCCCAGTCAAGTTGACACAAAATTAGCCATCTCAGTAAGGATGCTACTGTTGATTAAATGAAATATAATAAAAATGTTTATCCAAGATACTATTTGCAAGACATTCTGCAGGAAACTGTTCCTTGATAAACCTAGAAAATTTTAAAGACAACCATATGGTAATCAACCATGGGTAATCTTTCCATCAATCTAAACCCTACAGTAAGTATTGAGCAATGGTTCTTTAGAAGATTGAAAGATAGAATTTTAGTAAATAAATTGAATTTAGTGTATCTATTTTAAACGTATTTATAAACAGATTATTATGTACTAGGCCCCAGGTTAGGCACTATTTGAAGGAAAAATTCCATAACCACAGAATATCCAATTATATTTCTATTTTCTTTCAAAATTCCTTTGTCTTCATTTAATTTTGACCTATCCCATGTTAATAATACTACAAATGAGCATATTAGAAGAATGCATTAGGCTTTCTGACAGCCATTTAGGCTATTTTCTCTAGGTTGCTGAATTTCACAAATGAAATAAAGAGAAAATAGGTTGAATAAGTAGGAGATTTTGTATTATATGTGAAATGAATACTTTCCCATATAATCACTTACTTAATTAGGTAGGTAACCTACAAAATAGTAGGCATAGAATCATTAAATGAAAATTGAGCTGCCTATAGTGGGAGTAGAGATAAATTAACTAAACAGAAGAACCAACGAAAAGTTCCTGACATATATTTTGTTTTACAGCCAGCAGCAGTTGCCATCGTCAGATGCCCAGAAAAAAGTGACTCATTTTGCAACAGGAAGCTTTAAATCCACTTTCAATCACTAAAGAAGGAGTAATACTGATGTCTGCAGCATAAAACACAGCACACAGGTCAGGCAAACCAAGAGAGACCAACCAACAAATCCACGTGAACCTGAAGATGACCTCCGTACTTTGCCATATGCATTAATTCATATGGCTTTGAAAGTTAAATATCCAAAATAAGAAGCAAATTCTAACTCATATAAGGTACATCCTATTCCCACAAAATTATTTTTAGAATACAGTAAATAATTTTTATTTTGCAGTGAGAGTTGTTACAAAAGGATACAGCATTGAGACGATCCAAAACATCTAGCTCAAATTTTTCTCAATGCTTAAATGGACACATATTAAGTTAATTAACTTTTTTGATTAATCAAATTATAAACATGCTAATAATATACCATACAGACAAAGCATTTGCCATTATTATAAAGTTGTAAAGTCATCGTAGCTAGCTTTAAGCACAATGAGAGTTTTTACAATGATGGTAAGTAACTCATGAGTCCCTGGAAAGTCAAGAGAATCAGGCTTAGAGGCTATGGCAGCTGGGAGGACAACCCATAGTCCACCCAGGATAAACCCAGTAGGAATCAACGGCCACCACCATATTTTTATTTTTGTTTTTTATATTTAAAAGCATTTAATGACATAGCATATATTTAACAGATAGGGCACAAGTTGAGAGGTACAAGTTGTACGACTGAGTACCAGGCCTGAGCGACCACCTCCCTGTTCAGGCTCAGCCTCTGAAGTTCATTCCTATCAATGTCATTTTGATTGTGCAGTAAGATGAAAATTTGTCATTACAATAGTTACAGTGACAGAGAAATGCATACTATGTATCAAATAGCAAGGTAATGAAGCAAATTATAACACAGTGTGGCAACGCACGAGCAAGTAACCACTAGAGTATCATTACTTTGTCCAGTAAATGCTTCAGTTCCACCACTTGTACACTTACCAATGATTTAAAGGGTTTATTATACATCTAGTTTTATTATACTTTGTACTAGAATTATCTCAAACATACGATATAATGTATTTCAGCAAAAAAAAAAAATTGAAATTACAGATTATTTAAAACAGTATCAGTTTTCTATATTCCTTCTGGTATACTGACATTCTTAACCGTGGTAGCAGTTGATGCAGAAAAGCCGCATGTCGTGTGTTAGTAAGTGATGCCAGATACAAATGGTCTGTAGAGTTAACACGGAGCTGCACTATGGCTGCAGCAAGATCAGAATACACGATCTGTTTAATAAAGGTTAGACCCATCGTGGGCACTTCTAATAGTCAAGACTCAGGGTAACCACCGGAAGTAAATGAAAGAGAATGGTGTCAGGAAATTGGTACATTTTGTCTCTGGTGAGCTGAGCACAGGAAATATTGTTTAAGCA
>CAUYPO010058832.1:0-12455 GCA_963574435.1 Cheirogaleus major | reverse complement strand
GGATTGGTGGGGGATGGGGTGGGGAGGGGGTGGATAGGTGGATAGATGGATGGATTGGTGGGTGAGGGGGTGGGGAGGGGTTGGATAGGTGGATAGATGGATGGATTAGTGGGGGAGGGGTGGGGAGGGGGTGGATAGGTGGATGGATGCATGGATTGGTGGGTGAGGGGGTGGGGAGGGGGGTGGATAGGTGGATAAATGGATGGATTGGTGGGGGATGGGGTGGGGAGGGGGTGGATAGGTGGATAGATGGATGGATTGGTGGGTGAGGGGGTGGGGAGGAGGTGGATGGGTGGATGGATGGACGGGTGTGTGGATGGAAGGGTTTCCAGGAGCCTAGAAAGCCCATTCAGTGCTCCTGTTTGGGGACGAGGGAATGGCCATCGTGTACTCTGTATCCTCTCTCCCCCTGCTGACGCTAACAGCTCCAGACTGATCACGGGTGGTGGGAGGAGATGGTCAGGCTGTGGTCTGAGCTAAGAAGGGTGAGGGTTGGAGCCGCTCTTTGTCCCAGATTTCACAGCACAGCCCAGCCTCCCTTGCTGGGGCCCTGGCGGTGACAGCAGGACCCATGGGAGCACCTCAGAGCAGACGGCCAAATGGCGCCAAGGGCTAGCTAGGGAGGGAGGGGGAGGGGGAGGGAGGGGGAGCGGGGCCCAGGTCTGGCCTCTGCTAAGCCTGGGAGGGGAGGACACAGACACACCCCAAAGTGTGGGCCTAACCTGGTTGGAGTCTTAAAAAAGATCTTTCTAATCTTTCTAGAGTTTTGCTTTTCTAGAATGTCTTATAATTAGAATCGCACCGCGTGCAACCTTTTCAGAGTGGCTTTCTTCGTTTAGCAAGTTGTATTTAAGATGCATCCACGTATCTTTGCCATGACTGGATCGCTCGTTCCTTCCTCACTGAACAGCATTCCCTTGTAGGTATGTCCTAGAGCTAAATCATCTATTCGTGTATCAAAGGACATTCCGGAGGCACAACACTGCCTTCTGCACGCATGCACACTCGCGAGCACGCACACGCACGCGCACGCACACACACACACCATCCAGCCAAGGGCTCAGGCCACAGCCACCCGCCCCTGCCCTCAGAGCAGCCCCCACCGCCCCATTCTCAGGCAGAAAAGGCAGGGTTCCTTGTGCCCATTTCACAGAAAGGCAAACTGCAGTCCCACAGACTGAGCGGCTTGGTCTGGAGCCTGGCTCCCCTCGCTGATCCACAAAGACCAAGAGTCGCTTCAGAGAGAAGCGAAGCTGTCACCGTCCCCCTGGGGTGCATCCCCGCCAGACCCCTCGGTGCTGGAAAGCCCCCCACGCGCACGCTGCAGGGGTTTCTCCAGCACCTGCCATGCACCTGCACCTGGGGCACAGGAGGAGCAAAACCCATCTGTGGGCTTGCGGAGCTGGCGGCCGGGAACAAGCCCGTCGCTGAGCGTTTGATGACACAAGGGGAGTCTCCTCCCACTTTCAAGGAGGCCAAAGGGAAACGGGGCAGGTGCCTGGGGGGCTTCTCAGAGCAGGTGCGTTTGAAACTGAAACCCAAAGGTGAAACAGGGGCAGCAGGTAGGGGAGGGCTGCAGTGGGAAGGGGGGACGGAGCAGGGGAAGGCCCAGGAGGGACGGAGAGTTTGGGGACCAGGATGCTGGGGGAGTCCCGGGGCGCCTGAGGTGGGAGAGACGAGGAAGTCACTTTCACACGTTCAGCTGCAGGTTGTGAACATCCGTCCCCATCGTGACGCTCTCAAGAGAGGCTGCAGTGGATTTTACTCTGCATGTGACGCCAGACAGTCGTCCTTGCACTCCGACGTGAGGCTGCTGCTGGCCCGCGGGGTAAATCCACTGCAAGGATAATGCACGTTTATTACCAATATTTGGAAAACTAGAAAGAAGAGAAAACTTTCCATATTGTCATGACCCAAAGATTATCCTCCGTAACAAGTGAGCGCACTTCTTTCGAAACTTAGTCTCTGCATTTTGTATCATCTAGATGATACCCCACGTAACAATTTGACTCTTAGTTTTTTTAATTTAACACGATTGCGTAAGTATTCTCCCATGTCTTTAAAAACTCACGACAAACCTAATTCTGATGGGTCATGGCGCTCCAGAGGGAGGGCGTGTGATCATTTCACGATGCGCTGTTGCGGGCCATTTACACGCAGGCGTTTCCTGCTGCTCTGAGCGATGCTCCAACGGTGTGAAGGCTTTCCGAAATTTCCGGAGACTCCCTGAGCGTGAGCTTCCGGCAGTGGGATCACGGAGTCAGCTCACTGCGGGAAACGGACAGCGGAACCGGCCTCCGGAAAGTTGGTAGCCGTTTCCATTCCCGCTGGAGGGTCTAACCCGCCGCCGCCCTGCGCCCGGCATTAGAGGTAAATGTTTCCTTATGCACCTGCGGTGGCCCCAGCTTGAAAGGGCAGGGGCTCTGCCAGCTCCAGCCACTTCCCTGCTGCCCACAGGCCACGCAGCCGGGTGTCCCTGCCGCCCCTGGGATCACCTGCCCTGGGCTTGGCTGGGGCTGGTGGCCGTGGCGCGGACGCTGCTCAGTTTGAGGAGCCGTAGACCCTGTGGCCGTGGCCAGCAGCTTCCTCGCCTGCAAACGGAGAGCCTGGGAGGGTCACGAGACATGCGGCGGGGACGGCAGGCACAGGCGGTGGCCAGACACTGCACCGTCGTCTCCCACGGCCTGTCTGCCCTGCTGGCCGCCGGGCAGGGCCTCTTGGGAGGACACGCTGTCCCTGGTCCACTCCTGCCTCTTCCCGGAACAGCAAATCAAGTGCTCCGGGCTCCTGGGCATCATTAAGAACTTAGCTCTTTCTCTTTGCCCGGAAAAAGTTTCCATGTAACCAGGGAAACCTTTTTCAAATCACTCGTTTCCGCCGACAGCCGCACAGCGCGGGGGCCGCGGAGAGATGAGGGTGGGGTTTGTCCAGGTCCACGTGCCTCGGAATGTCTTCCCGTCTTGGAGGCCCGGGCCCTCGCCGGGGTCGCACACAGCAGGGGCCCTCGGAAGGGGGGCCGGGCCGGGCTCAGCTGGCCGGGTTGGGGTCAAGGGAGCCCCAGGAGGCCGAAGCTCCCAGCAGCCCTGGCTCCTCCGCTCTCCCGCTCACGGGCTGTACCCCGATTCAGGCCCTCTGCGTCGGGACTGGGCCGGGACTGGGGACAGAGACATAAATCAGACAAAACCCTCTCGCCAAGCCACTGCCAGGCCTGGAGGGAGAGAAGGCTCCGGAAACACACAGTGACAGCCACACAGCCGTGGAGAACGTATTTCTGAGCACTCGTTGTGGGTTACAAACTGTGCTGGGACTTTTGCACTAGAACATTCTGAGAGCTGGGGGTGGAATCTGTCCCAGGCCGTGGCTGGCCGAGGCAGACAGAAGCCCAGCAAGGGCCGGGCACCCCCCCACCCCCCAGGGTCACACCCGAACTCTCCGGCTCCACGATTCTCCGATGGGGACAGGCAGGGAGGCTGGGAAGTTCCCTCAGGGTCACAAAGGCCCCCTGAGCCCTAGGGGTGGTCAGCCAGGGGACGTCGTGACAGCACCTGTCCTGCGGGGTGGGCGGAGCTGGGCTCTGCTGTGGCCTGTGCAGAAAACAGCTGGGAAGAGGTGGGGGCAGCAGTCGCCTCGGCCCCCCCCACCGTGGGAGCCCACCCCTGGGCGGCTGGCAGTGACCCGCAGAGGGGTGAACGGGGCAAAGCCCCTGCCCTCGGGGGCCCCCCGCAGGCTGGTTCACAGCCCCACTTAAACCTGTCCTCACCCAGGGCCACGGGAGGTGGCAGCCAAGGGACATGGAGGCAGGAGAAACGTGGACACCTCTCAGGGGCAGCTGTGTTGCTGCGCCTGGTCCCGCAGGACAAGACGGAGATTTCTAGGTAGAAGAGGAGGTTGGGGACACAAAGACAACCCCGGCCCCCATGCAAGTGTTGATACCAACACCAGCTTTTAAGGAAAATGGAGTAAGAGCCAGCAGGTTTCTTCCCTAACTGACTCCAATGTGTTCCAGACCCTTTTTCCTGCCTTGGTTCTAGTCCACACTGAACCTCTGAGCCTCCAGAACCAACCCCAGGGTGATGGACCAGCCGAGGCAGCAGAGAGTAGGACAAGTGGGGCAGACAAGAGAGATCTTTCTCCAGCCCGAACCCCGCAAGGAGAACTTGGGCAACTGCTGGGAGTAGTGAGCCCACTGTCTCTAAAAGCAATCAAGCTGCTCCTGGATGCCCAGCAGCCAGGGTGCCCAGGAAGGAGTCTACGAGTGTGCAGTGCTGTAACAAGGAGCACCCGAGGCCCCTCCTCTGAGGCCCCTGTGGGCCGTGCTGCACACAGGTTTCAGAGCCACCGAGTCCTCCAGATAGACGGGATTGGGGTGGGGGGCTGAACCCGCTAGACAACACCAGGAAAGGGCTAAGCACCTGCTGTATGCCGGGCACTGTGCCAGCCAGGAGTTTCGCTCTCATATCATCTCAAATCATCTCAGCTTACTGCAAAGTGTTTACCACTCTCCCCATTTAGCGAGTGAGGAAGCTGGGGACCAGGGAGTGCAGGACTTGCCGGAAAACACACAGCTCCCTGGGGCAGAGCCAGGATTTGCAGCCAGAGCCAGCTGACCCGAAGTCTTCCTTCGCCGTCACTCAATCGAGAAATATTTATGGTACCTTCCACGTGCTGGGCCTTGGTCTGGGGTTTGGGTCACAGTCCCAAAAGACAGTCTCCAACGCCATGATCCCAAACATTGAAATCGCGAAAGATCAAAATCCCTAAAGTCTAAAATCCCTAATGTCTAACCAAATCCCCAAACCATGATGACAGATTTGGAATTAGGGGCGATCGAGGCTTCTAAAAGTGAATTCCACGGTGTTACCAGTAAAGTTTGTTTTTGCCGTTCAGCCCAATGCATTTGGCAGAAAGTTCAGATGAGTGGACCGGTCACCCGATACGGCCACCACAAAAACGTCAGTTCAAAACTCGTCATTTGCCTGCACTGGCACCCCTTCCGGCTGCCGACACTCCGGGGGCTTTGAATGAATTAAAGCCACGTTTGCCTGAAGCCAGGGAAGCGACTGACCGGCCTGAAAATCGTCGTATGCAGGTGGGACAAGAAGACACTTACGGGACAGCTCTGCTGTTCGACCACCAGCCCTGCTCCCGCCAGGCATGCGTGAGTGTACCGGAACGTTCCGCGTGCCCAAGGCAGCACAGAGGCGTGACACGGAACGTGGAAAAACCTAACTGGGAATGTTCACATCAGTGCGTATCAGCTCATAGAGGAATTTCAAAAGGAAGATGAATGTGAACATATTCCCCAAGGACAGCCACACGCTAAAAGAGAAGAAGCAGCTATTCATGGAGACTCGAGACTCCAAAACACGGTCAGTGACTGTGAGAGCCAGCAGCTCCGTGGACTGTCTCCGCGCAGTCGCCCACAATCTATCCCTGCAACACGCCTGTTTGCATGTTGGTTTTCTGTTCGGTATTTTTCCTTTCTTTTTCTCGGTTGTTTGCCCCCTGTTTTAAATCGTCAGCATTGCTTTATACAATCTGCTATGTTAAGTATTTCATCTTCATGTCTCTTCCAATACTGGAAGTCTAGATTGTGTAGAGACTTTTAGAGAATTCTAATCCTCTTTATGTACTTTTTGCAAATTTGCTTCCTGGGCTCTTGGGGTGACTGCACACGTGGTGGTGACCCCGCATGGTTTTCGATGGATCTCGTCAAAAGACTACGTAGGCTGTGGGTCACGCTATTTCATAGCCGCAGTTACGAAGCTGGGCATGCAGTTACCAGCCAAGATACGTGTTCATACGTCTCTTTTTGACCGATTTCTTTACGGATACGGGTCGTCTGGTCGTGACTGCCATGCCCATGCGACTTCCGTTGGTGCACCTGAGTGTTTACGCTCACAAAAATATGTGTGTTGTTACTATTGTATTGTGTACAGTGGCCCGTGTTCTGTTGTGTTTTTATGTTTCTCGAATAAATCCCCTCATTAAAGTGTAAGTAAGTATCTTACACTTCTAAATTATTTTTTCAGAATTTTCTTTCTGGGATTTTGATCTTTCGGGACGTCAGCAGTCAAGATGGTAGCATTCGAGACTGTGCCTTTGGGCTCACGATGGGCTCCCGCTGTCCGGACTCGAGGTGCCTGGGAAGCCAGACAGGCCAGGACCTGCCCAGCCTTCCTCTGCCTTTCACGTGAACATTTCACACACGTGCCTGGGCTGTTTATGTCTTTATGTTTAATTTTATTCAACAAACTTTGACCAAAATATTCACTCTGGCCTGTACCCACTCAGTGACCCGGGCCCAGGGGTGGCAGCTGGGGACTCACAGTTAAGTCAGGTCGGGGACCCATCTGTCAACACGACCCCAGCCCCAGAGGGGACAAGAGGCCGGGCCCTGGGAAAGAGGGGGCCTGAGAAGGGGCTGCAGGGGCTGGAGCCAAGGCTGGGGCACGGGGCACCCCCCCAACCCTGGCACCTTCCCGGGCTCCACACCCACATGGGACGGATTGTGCCCATTTTGCAGCTGAGAAAAGTGAGGCTCAGAGAGGCCAGGTAACCTGGAGTCCCAGAGAACATCTGTCAGCCCTTCAGGTTCCGGTGCTGTCACCCCACCCCTGAGAAGCCACAGCCAGGGGGCCTCCGTCTGCTGACACCTGGCCCGGACTCCTGGCCTCCAGAACCTCGAGCGGATGCATTTCTGTGGTTCTAAGACACCCAGTCTGTAATCATTTGTTCTAGCAGCTCCAGAAAATGAATCCATCACTACACGAAATCTGCAAAAAGACAGTGCGGGACCCAGAGCAGCTGGTGCCTCATTCACAGCACACGGGGAAGCACAGGATGTCACGGGGACTTGTCCCCCACACCCCGCAATGACTCCGCTCATCAGGACCGAAGGCCCAGCAGGTAGGCCCAGACCCTCCCGTCTTCTGTGCCCTTCTCTGGGCTTTGGAGAGTCTCTCGCCCTGCCATCACTGGCTCATCGTGGCATCCCACCCCCTTGCGAGGGGAGTGTTTATACCAGCTGACAAAAAATGTATTAAATGCGTCCATGTCATTGCCACACATGTGACTTCCACCAAGACTGAAAAAATGGCTCCATGGGTTTCAGAACTTAAGAATCTGGAAGGTCTAGGCCCAACCCCCGCAGCTGAGAGGGAGGGGCGGGCAGAGGCTGTGTCAGGCGGGGCTCACTGCAGCCCCCAGGGCACCCCCCCACTTAGTCTCCAGGGCTCACTCCAGCCCCCAGGGCGCCCCCACTTAGTCTCCGGTTTCTGCCCATCAAATTGAGGTCAGATCAGCAGTCAGGGTGGGGCAGGGACACAGGGAGGCCCGGGTGGGGCCCACACCCTCGCTGGTGGGGCACAAGCAGGTTTCCAAGGAGCAACAGTCTCGACCACCTCCTCCCCTTGTCACCCGTGTGACCACAGAAAACCCAGTCACGTTTGGAACACGCGACCCTCGCGGCCACGTCACCGCCTGACAGATGTTCATCAGAATCGAACGGGTTGTGGGGCCACCTTGCTGCCTGAAGCAACCTTTGGGAAAGGGGCCCCTCTTCAACGGGAAGGGCGGGGCTTCATGTGTCTCGCTTCCCGGACCGGCCCGTGCAACACAACACATACGTGTGATGCCCGTGCTGGTGCCAGGCCCTCCCTCAGCGACTCACCCGCTCACTCCCCCTCCGTGCACGGGCTGCCCACCAGGTGCTAGACCCTGCACCGTGGATCCGTGGCCAGAGCCCGATGGAATCCCCATGGCAAACGGTCAGAGTAGATGGCATTCGCCTATTCTGCGAGTAAGGAGCCCACAGCTCAGAGAGGCAGGTCTACGGCTAGGAGGCAGCAACACAGGTAAACGGGGAAGGAGGGAAGGAGGAAGGAAACTTACAGACCGACACCCCTCCTGAACACAGATGCAAACATCCTCAACACAATGATAGCCTAGCATCCAGCAATATATACAAAGGGTGATGGATCCCGAACAAGTTGGATTTTTCCCAGAAATGCAAAGTTGCTTTAATCTTTGAAATCAATCAATGTGATTCACTTCATTAATAGGATAAAGAATTTTTTAAAATGTATGATTTCAGGCCGAGTGTGGTGGCTCACACCTGTAATCCTAGCACTCTGGGAGTCCGAGGCGGGAGGATTGCTTGAGGTCAGGAGTTCGAGCAAGAATGAGACCCCATCTCTACTAAAAAATAAAAAGAAGTTAGCTGGACAGCTAAAAATATATAGAAAAAATTAGCCGGGCATGGTGGCGCATGCCTGTAGTCCCAGCTACTCGGGAGGCTGAGACAAGAGGATCTCTTGAGCCCAGGAGTCTGAGGTTGCTGTGAGCTAGGCTGACGCCACGGCTCTCTAGCCCGGGCAACAGAGTGAGACTCCATCTCAAAAAAAAAAAAAAAAATTATGATTTCAATAGATGAAAAATATGTTTTTTAATTTTTCAGAAAATTAAGACTACTGATAGAAGGGAACTTCACCAACCAGTGAAGAAACTCGAAGAAAACCCACAGCTAACATCACAGCAAAGGGTGAGAGCCCGAAGTCTTTCCCCAGAGGCCAGAAACAAGACACAGGGGTCAACTGTCCTCGCTTCCATCCAACTTCGTCCTGGAGGCCCTGCCCCATCTCCACAGTGATCGTTCACGTAGAAAACCCTAAGGGTGCTTCAGACGCCACCCCGGGCCTGGCTCCAGCGGGGGAGCATTGGTTGGGGAAGGGGGCTCAGGGCAGCCCTGGGAGGCCCAGCGATGCTGAACGGGGGAAGAGCTGCAGGGGCCACCTCCACCCAGAAGGCCACCAAGGATGCTGAGTCATTTTAAGGGAAACTGGGCCTGGGTTTCGTGCACAGGCGAAGCTTACTCTGGTCGGGAACCGTGAAAGCAGCGATTGAAGACAGATTACTGGCGGGACTGCTAGGTCGCCAACCGCAGCATGGATCCCGGGCTCTGGCTGAGTGCTCGAGACCCTCTGCCAGGTTCTCAGCGTGCTCACCCGAGGGCGGGGGCAGGGCTGGCTGCGAGTGAAAGCCCTCGGCCCAGGCTCCTTTCAACCCCAAGTTACAATGCCCCCAGGGCGGGGGAGGGGCGGCTGTGCTACCAAAGCCATTCCCACGGGGAGGGGTGGGTGACTGTCCCCCAGGACCAGGGTCTCAGGAAGCGGAATCTGGCCCATGTCACTAGCGGGCCGGGTCATGCTGAGTTCGTCCTCTCAGGCGCCGCTGCCTTGGCCCAAGACCCTCGAGGGCGGGCAGCAGGCCCCGGGCAGGGCCCGGCAGGGCCAGAGGCTCTGGGCTGCGGGACAGGTGCTGGCCCAGGAGCCCCAAGCTCTTTGAGAGAAGCTTCCACTGAACCCTGGGAGGAGAAAGGGGGCCTCGGGCCTAGCCCAGAAGGTCCCCAGGGCAGGCCGGGCTCCCATCTGCATCCCAGCGCCAGGCTCAGAGCCCGTCACTGACAAGCACTGTCTGAACAGAACCTGTCCGGGGCGGGGGAGGGGGGCACGGTCCATGTGCTGCCACAGCACCCCTCCCCCACACGGCGTCAGGACAGCCTGGCACACAGCAGGCACTGGCCATGTCTGCTCATTTGGAGAGGAAGAGAAGGAAATGAAAGGTCAGGCCATCGCCGGGGCCGGGGCAAGGGCCTCACCTGAGCCTCCCGGCGGCTTCCTGCAGCCTCACGTGACCTGAGGAGCAGACACACACTGAGGTTTCCTGCCACGCCCGGGGAACACGCTCAGCTCTCACCCGGTGGCTAGGAGGAAGACGCAGATGCTCATGGTCACCCCGAGAGCCGGGACAGCCACTGGCATGCTCTCTGGGGAGCCCAGGGGTCAGCTGCCTTCTGGGTCACCTGGGTCACCTTCATGTTAACCCCAGTCCCGGCCCCTCAGAGGAGAAGAGCCGAAAACTCTCCAGACGCCAGCCACGTAGGCTCCAAGCCAGGGGTCTGCACTCAGCCCAGGCTCTGTCATTACTCGCTGCGAGGCCCCGGGCATGGTTAATCACTTCTCTGAGCCTCAGTTTCCAATTCTGCAAAGTGGCAAAAATAATATCTATCTGTTGCAGCCAGGGTCCCCGCAAAAGCAGCATTTACCCCAAGTGGTTTAAGCCAGGGGACGGCTCACAGAGGTGAGACGGGTTAGGGAGCACCAGAGAAGACCAGCAGTGGGAGGCCGTTACCCCCTGCCCCGGGGGCTGGAGGAACGAGGGGAGGAGAGGGTGTCTGGGGAGCCCCCAGGAGCTGACGCCTGGAGGAACCTCCCGGCAGGAGCTGTGGCCTGGGACGGGGAGAAAGACCTCATCCTCTCCTCCCTCTGACCTCCAGACATGGCCTCCCAGTGGCCAAGTGCAACAAGAAGCCACGCGGCAGTGTCGGTCACGGGAGCGCAGAGCAGGCGGTGAATGGGCCCGGGGCGGGGGGGGGGGGGAGAGCAGCGGGTGCCACACATTGTTCTAAATGCCCAGTGGACAAACCCGGGGTGGGGAACCTGCGGCCTGGGGGCCACACGTGGCCTTCTGGATCCTTGAGTGCGGCCTTTTGACGGAATCCAAATTTTACAGAACAAATCCTTTTAGTAAAGGGATTTGTTTATCTGATAAACTAAACAATAAGCAATAACCAGCTGTAGAGTATAATGCCAGGTTCAAGCACTGGGGAGGAAAACAAAGCAGGGAAGGGAAGAGAGACCATCTCAGATAGTGTCAACCTAAATAACAAACAGAGGGAGGCTCGCTAAAAGAAAATGACATTCTGTGGGCAATAGGAATTGCAGTGGGAATTCGGTGTCGTGGTAAACCACGCAAATGCAGGGAGGTGAAGGAAGACAAAGGCGTTTAGAGGACAAATGAGAAGGATTACAGAGCTGTTCTGAGATAATTAGCCTTGGCTACAAGGACCCACAACAAGGGTGACACCAGTCTGGGGCTGGGCAGGCGGCAGCTGGGCAGATGTCCTCGCAGAAGTATTTTCTGTGCAAGGTTGAGATAGCCTTTGTGTCAGATTGAAGTTTTTGCAGCGTCTTTTGTGATGGTTCTTGCTATCAGGCACGTCCGTTGGGAACCCGCCCCCCCGTGGCCTTCCCCGGCTCTATTTGCTGTTGTTTTTCTAAGAAGTTTCCAGGACACACTCAATACATGAGTTTTCTTTTAAAACATTCACATCTGCTAAAAGCAGCATCTTAGCTACTGTCAATGCTTTCAGAAAAAAGTGTAAGAATAAAGAATGAAATGACCTCCAAATCCAGAGCCAAGTGCGAGGTCAAAGCAGCCTCCTGGCCCTGCACCGCCGGTACCGCCCCGACGTTCCTCCCACTTCGCAGAGATCGGGCTGGAATCTTAATCGTCGAGATTCTGTAACACGGAGCCCCGAAACGCACAGACCTGCACGTGCCTGCCTGGGCGCCTGGGCGCCTGGACGTCCGGCGGTCTTGCGCCCTGTCCCTCTCAGAGTGTCCACACCGGGACAGCGCACTGTGGGTCACTCTGGCTTGCCGCTCAGCCTCTGCAGTTAAGGCTGCACCACCTACAAGCTGTGTGCCCTTGAGCAAATTACTTCACCTCTCTGGGCCCCAGATGCCTGAGCTTTTAACTGAGGAAGATGAGGACACTCACTCCATAGGTTCCTCGTAGGAGTTAAACGGGGCGACACGGAGGAAGTCCGGAAAAGCCCCTGGAACACTGCAAGTGCTTGGTCACAACTGTTGGGGCTGTCACTATCTTTGTGGCTGGTGCTATTCTGCGTGGTCCTTTAAGCCCCGGGTCAGGAGCTCTGAGGGTTAGGGGCCCATACATCTAACAGTAAGCGATCCCCACTCTCCCCGCCGGAGCTTGCAGGGGCTGCCTGGCGACCCCACACTGGATCCTGGGTGTGCTGGGAGACCGCGGCAAGCCCAGCCCCGTCGTCTCACTTCCTACCTCAACGGTAAGGGCTCGAGGAGCCGACGTGCGCAGGCAGGTGCTGACTCACTTCCCCTGCCCTGTGGGAACCAGGCTCACTGAGGTCAGAGGTCAGCAGACCACGCCCACATGGTCAGGTGGGGATGGCCCTGAGACGTAGGCACCTGGGCAGTGTCGGGGGTGACAGCCTAAGCCACCACCACCTCCTCCCAGACCGGGCTCCATCCTTGCCAGGGCAGCTCGTGTTCTGGCAGGAAAGGAAAGAGACACAGGACTTGTTCCATAGAAGGAAAAATTGATACACTGGACTCATCAGAACTAAAAGCTTTTGCTCTGTGAAAGACCCATTAAGAGGATGAAAAGATAAGCTAACTAGCTCTCTGGGAGGCCGAGGCGGGCGGATTGCTCGAGCTCAGGAGTTCGAAACCAGCCTGAGCAAGAGCGAGACCCCGTCTCTACTATAAATAGAAAGCAATTAATTGGCCAACTAAAAATATACAGAAAAAATGAGCCGGGCATGGTGGCGCATGCCTGTAGTCCCAGCTACT
>CAUYPO010058827.1:0-13616 GCA_963574435.1 Cheirogaleus major | reverse complement strand
TATGGGGGTACAAATATTATGGTTATGTATATTGCCCATGCCCCCCTCCCCCCTCGAGGCAGAGCCTCAAGCATGACCATCCCCCAAATGTTGCACATCTCACTCATTATGATCTCTAACATATGAGTATTTTGTATATTTTTGTAATTGATTTTTAGCTTAATTACATTCATACAGCATATGATTTCAGTCCCTTAAAATTCACTGAGATTTGTTTATGTCCATTATACTGTCAGTACATGTTGCATGTGTACTTGAAAAAAATACGTATCATGAATTTGTATATAGTATTTCACATATGACTATTATGTCAAGTTTTTAAATTTAGTTGTTTAGATTTTCTCTCTCCCTAGTGATTATCTGCCTCTTTTTTCCTGTCAGTTACTCTCTTCATTCATTTTGGTGTTGCTATAACAGAGTACCTGAGACTGGGTAATTTATAAAGGAAAGATGTTTATTTAGCTCAAGATTCTGGAGGCTGGAGGTCCAAGATCAGGCAGCTGTGTTTGTCTGGCTTCTGGTGAAGGATTTCAAGATAACGTAGTGGAGAAGTGGAAGGGGAAGTGGGAGCTTGCAGAGAGAGAGGGGACAACAGAGGCTAGCCAGCTTTAGAACAACACACCCACCCTGTCTCAGGAGAAAGACATTAATTTATCATAAAGACTTAACCACTTCTTCAAGGCTCCACCTCTTAACACCCTTACATTGGCAGTTAAACTTCAACACGAGTTTTGGCAGAAACAAACCACACCCAAACCACAGCAGTTACTAAGAGGTGAGCATAAAGTTATCCCACTATAATTATAAGTTTGTCTATTTGTCCTTATGCTTATAGCTTGAATTCGTTACTCATTATATCTATTACTTAGTCATATCTTTATACCCTTCCCAGACCATGCAAGGTTTTAGAATGAGTTGACAAAATTTACTGAGCTTCCAAGTCACATGCTATTATGTTTGTGTATTTTAATTCTTTCTATATTTATACAGTTAATATTCATTTACATCTATTCAAAAATTATTACTTATATTGTTTACCTTCTTTCCTGCATTTCTAACCTTTCATCTAGATTATTTTCCTTTTTCCTGAAGAATATCCTTTAGTATTTTCTTTAGTTTGGTTTAGTGAGACAAATTCTCCAGATTTTGTTTGTCTGAAAATAATTTTCTTTTACCTTCATTTTTAATAATTACTTTTTATTGAGTATAACCTTCTAGCTTGGTAGCTATTTTCATTAAGCACTTGTACAATATCCTTCCATTACCTTTTGTTTTTCATCATTTCTATTGAGGAGCAAGCTGTCAGTCTAATTTTTACTACCTTAAAGGTAATATGATTTTTTCCTCAGGTTGGTTTTAAAATTTCCTATTTGTCTTTTATTTTCTGCAGTTTTTTCTATGATGTTTTTATTTGTATATCTTTTTCATCCAAGTTGGGGTTCAGAGGACATTTTAAACTTGTGGATTGATATCTTCCATCAGTTTTGGAAATCTTAGTCATTATCTTTTCAGGTAATACTCTCCCGATTCTCTCTTCTCTGTTTAGGGCTCCAATTAAACTTATGCTAGAGCTACTGACTATTTATTCTAAATATCCTACCCTATCTTCTATATTTTCTATCTTTTTGTCTTTCTGTGTTTTGTTCTGGGTATTTTCTTTTGATTTATCCTCTATTTCACTAACACTTTTTTCAAATGTATCGAATCTGCTAGCAGACCCAATTTAGAGTATCTGATCTATTTACTAACTGGATATAGAAATATTTAGAATCATTTTGGCTGTGCTAGTGCATGCCAGCTGACTATTAACCTTGGTGATTTCAACCATTGCCAAAGATTTAACTACTAATTGTATGCAAAAATCTCTGTAACTTTATGTCTTCAACACATCTGTCACTTCAGAACTCTAGACCCAACAAACAAAAACTTACTTAACACCCCACCTGAAATTGCTCCCAGGCAACTCAAACTTTACATGTTTAATACTGAATATTCTATTTCCCACTCAAATTTGCTGTTGTATGAGCCTTCCTCTCATCAGTAAATGGCATTACCACTAATTTATATATTCTTGCCAAATCCTGTAAATAGTTCTTGATATTTCTTTCTCTTATCATTACCATTCAGTCTGTCACAAAATTTTATCAATTCAACTTCCAAAATATATTTTATATCTACTCACTTCTCTCTAACTTACTGTCATCCTGCTAGGCTAAAGCTATCATCTCTCTATATCCTTTCTTTGTCTAGTCCCCCTGCCTCCACTCTTGCTTTTTCTTCAGTTATTTTTCCACTTAGCAGCCAAAGAGATTTTTGTAAAATCTTAAATCTCTGACCTTTTAACACCTATATTAGGATTTCAAACACTTTCTCATGATACACAGAAAGTACACAATGTTATCATTGCCTGCTTCTCCAACTTTCTAACACTTTCTCTTTCTCTCCTACTATTCTACCATACCTATTTCAATTTCTTTAAGGCCTTTTATTTATTTTATTTATTTATTTTTTGCTTGAGACTAACTCTCTTCTCCTCACTCCCTCATTCTTCTCCTATAGGTCTTAGTTTATAAGTTGTTATTTATTTTCATAGAAGACTTCTTCATTATCCAATTTAAAGTAGATCTCTCTTGTTTTCTTTTTTCCTTTGTATTAGTCATTAAAATTTGTAATTATTCTCCCCTATTAAAAAGTCAGTGCCAAAGGGTAGAGATCATTATTCCCCACCACCACCACCATCATAAAGCCAGGAGGACCTAGTCTGGTGTCTCATACATAGTAGGTAGGGGCTCATTAAATATTTGTTGAATGAGTAAATGATCTCCAAATGGAAAATTTCCCTTTTCCAAAAGTATGTTTTATTCTCTGCTCCCAGCTATAAATATTCCTGTTTGAAAAGATTTTTCCTAAACCATGACCATACATGTCTATGGTGATCTATTCATTAGAGTTTTTTGTAAGGTCAGCAAATTTTTACAGGTCTACTTAGTTCTTGTTTTTCCATAAACTAATGTTAGGACATTATCCTTCTCCACAATGCTAGCTCAGAAAGAGACAAATTTTATTTTATTTTTAAAGTTTATTGCTTTTCTGGATCCTTCATTTCTAAAATGCAAACATAAATTAACTGAGACTATCTAAAGCCACCATGTTACCAAACTATCTCTGGGTTTTCAGACCAATGACCCTGTTTTCTCCATACATTTCTAAGTTTTTAAATTGCTTTTTGTATTAGGATTTTTTTTGTTGTTGTTGTTGTTAAAACACAGGGTTTACTCACCTCAGCCCCACTCCTACAACAAGATGCCAGAAAGAGAAAAGCATGAGTCATAGGAAAATGAAAAAGGAATGTCTCTAACATTGGGATGAGATGACTGCTCCTCTCATCTAACAGAATTCTCATTTCCTGCCCTGAATCATTCCTTTCCATTGAAATAACAAATGCAATTTTAGCCAAGGTTGGGTGAGTAGGGATAGTGGTGGTGAGAGGTCTTGGAGAGAACTAGAAAAAAAGTGTGTGAAGCTTTTGTTATTCCCTGTTTGTGAATATATCTTTTGGCTAACATTGTTGGAAGGGGTGAGAATCTTTGGAATTCTATGGTGATTGTGGTGGTGATGGGAGGAGCATTGTAAGGTGCCAAGACGGTATGGCACACTGGATCAGAGTTCCCTTGTGGTGGGAATAACATTAAAGAATAATGGAAGGTAACAAGATGTTGGAACACTGCTTGCCTGGCTGCTCCATCAGAGCAGGGTATACTCAAAAATGGAGGGACATCAAACTTGCTCGAGTACCCCATAGGCAACTCGGCAGCAGCACACTTCTCCCTGGCATAGTGGGGAATTGATATTCTGGGACCTAGAGACAGGACCCCAGGACTCAATTATGTTGCTTGGGGGCACAAAGGGGAGATTTTAAACTAATCTCAGGAGGCAAGGGAGCCTGAGTGGGCAGACCTGAAGAGATAGCACAGTGTGGGTCCCAGTGCAGGACATTCACAGAGCACCCCTCCCCCCACAGGAAAGCCATGCTCTCAGCCCAGAGTGGGAATCTGGACAGAGATGCTCCCAGCCCACAGTATCATTGTGGGGGAGCTCAGCTAGTTTGAGCTCCTGCCTGCTGGCAGACACTGGAGGGAAACCATAGAGCAGGGGAGTGGAGAGAAGAGTGAAACCCACTACTGACAGCCAGATTGTGAATCTCAGATGATCTCACCTCCACAAGCAGACTTTCTGGCTGAGTGGGGCCACTTCAGCCCCTTCCTGTAGGCTTTCCCCAGAAGGTGGGAGCAGACCTTTGATGTCTGCTGAAACACCTACCTTACCAGCTTTTCTGGAGCCTGTAGACAATCTCACCCATCCCATACCTGCCCAGCCTCTTTCCCTCACCTGCTTCTGCCGTGACAAAGAATAAGGGTGCACCTAGAATGTCCAGGGCCCCACCCAACCACCTGGGGCATTTGAGTGCTTCTTTTCATGGACTAGAGCTGGCCACAGGTCTCAAAAACAATACTGCAGCTTGTTCCTTCTGGCAAGTGCCACCTACTGACAGGAAGCTCAATTTTCACAGCCTTTTACAGCATTTACTGACTCAATCATACAAGATATGTTTAATTCTTGCCCACAAGCTCCACCTACTATCTCAGAGATTAAACTGGCTGTGCCAATACAATTCATACTGCTAAGAAGATGACAGGGCTGAGGAAAGAGAAAGGAATTCAAAAGCCATCCTCCCTCATCAAAGAGAGACATCATACATACACAGCTCACCACTGCTATAGCCTAGAAACACCTAGCAATTGAGAAAACCACCACACTAAGGATAACTAAAACCAAAGCATCCATCCAGAGTCTAGATCACCATCAAAGCACACACAAGCAAAGCCAAAGGTTCTTACCCAACGTGTGCTACAGGCACTCCTTTACAAGTGGGAGTGGAAGCCCTATATAAACAAAATCCAAAAATAAGAAGTGACAGCTGCTACAGATGAGAAGGGATCAACAAAAGAACTCCAGAAGTATGAAAAATCAGAGCAAAAGGACACCCCCAAAAGTGAACACCAGGTCTCTAGCAATGGACACCAACCAAAATCAAAATATTGAAATGATACATAAAGAATTCCAAATATGGCTTGCAAGGAAGCTCAGTGCAATCCAGGAAAAAACAGAAAACCACCATAAGGAAACCAGAAAAAGAATTCAGCAAGTGAATGAAGAATTCACTAAAGAGATCGACGTATAATAAAAACAAATAGAACTTCTGGAAATAAAAAATTAATTTAAGGAAATACAAAACATATTAGAAAGTTTTAAGAATGGACTAGACCAGGCAGAAGAAAGAATCTCAGAGCTTGAAGACCACTCTTTTGAATCAAATCAGTCAGTCAAAAATAAAGAACAGAGAATTAAGAGGATAAACAAAGCCTATAAGAACTATAGGTTTATGTAAAATGGCCAAAAATAAGAATCATAGGATCCATGAAGGTGAAGAAGAAAATGCACAAGGGCTGTAAAACCTATTTGAGGGAATAATTGAGGAAAACGTCCCTGGTCTTGCTAAAGATTTAGACATTCAGGTACAAGAAGCTCAATGAACACCTGGCAGATTCATTGCAAAGAGACAATCACCAAGACACATAGTCATCAGAATGGAAAAAATTAACACAAAGGAAGAACCCCTGCAAGCCATGAGATGAAAATATCAAGTAACTTACAAAGGAAAACCCATCAGGCTACCTGCAGAATTTTAAAAAGGGACCCTACAAGACAGAAGGGATTGGGCCCTATCTTCAGTCTTCTTTAAAAGAACAATTACCAGACTATAATTTTGTATGCTATAAAACTAAGTTTCATATATGAAGGAGAAATAAAGACTTTTTCAGATAAGTAAATACTGAGGGAATTTGTCCTGACTAGACCTTCCCTGCAAGAAATACTCAGAACCACATTATACATGCATCAGCACAATAGACATCAACAAAAGTAAAACCACCCAAAAGCTAAAGCTCAGAGATCATATACAACAATAGCACAAAAGGTTAAAAAAATACCCAACAGGATGAACAGAAGTGCTTCCCACATATCAATTCCATCAATCACTGTGAATATTCTGAATGCTCTACTCAAGAGACACAGGCTGGCTCAATGGATGAAAATATACAACCCAAGTATCTGCTGTCCCCAGGAAACACATCTAACCCACTAGGACTCATACCGACTCAAGGTGAAGGGAAGGAAAAAAATATTCCATGCAAATAGAAACCAAAAGAAAGCAGGTGTAGCCATTCTCGTATCAGATAAAGTTGATGTTAAATCAATAATAGTAAAGAGAGACAAAGATGGTCATTATATAATAGTAAAGGGAGCAATTCAACAAGAAGACATAACAATCATAAATATTTATGCACCTGACACAGGAGGATCCAGATTCATAAAGGAAAACCTACTAGATCTAAGCAAAGAGATAAATAGCAGCATCATAATTGCTGGGGACCTCAACAACCCACTGACCAAACTGGACAGATTATCCAAGCAGAAAAGAAATAAAAAAAAACACTGGATTTAAATAGAACTCTACAGCAAATGGTCTTAACATACATTTAGAGAACATTCTCCCCCAAACTAGTGAATATACATTCTTCTCATCAGCACATGGAACATTCTCTAAGGTTGATCACATCTTAGGGCACAAAACATGTCTTAACAAATTAAAAAAAAATAGAAATTATACCACATATCTTCTCAGACCACAGTGGAACAAAATAAGAAATCAACATAAACAGATAGAGAAAGGTAAGAGTAAAGATTTATAATCTGGGATTTATAGAATCGTTATAATTGGTACAGGGGAAACACCCAATTTATCTGTGTATACTTGTGTTTCCCTGTTTAATCCACGTGGTGTCATTTTTTACATGTGTTTTCTCAGAGCAGTTATTTTTCATTCACAGGCAGTAGTGATGACTCACTTCATCCCTTTTGGGTATTGGAGGCTCTTATTTCATTCAGGAGATTTTCCAGTTCACCAGATAGTATATTAGACATTATTGTCTAGTTGGGATTTGTCTGGGGGAAAAATACTTAAATACATCACTGTTGCTCACACTACCCTCACATACACATTTTATTTAGCAAAATCTCAACTTGATGAGGAATCTATATTAGTTTGCTCTGGCTGCCATAACAAAGTACTGAAGACTGGGTTGCTTAAACAGCCTTCTACCTGGAGGCTGGAAGTCCAAAATCCAGGTATAGGCAGGGCTGGTTGCTTTTTGGGCTGTGAGCGGAGTATATGTTCCAGGCCTTTCTCCCTGGCTTGTAGATGACAGTCTCTCCCTGTGTCTTCACGCCATCTTCTGTCTATAACAGTGTGTGCCCAAATTTCCTCTTCTTATAAAAACACCAGGATTAGGGCCTACCCTAATGACCTCCTTTTAACTTAATGACCTTGTTAAAGGCCCTATCTCCAAATATGGTCACATTCTGAGGTAATGGGTGTTAGGACATCAGCATATGAAGTGGGGCGGGGGTGGAGTCACAGTTCAGACCATAATAGAATCTAAAATTTTTTTCCTGTTTTTTTTTGAGAGTCTCACCCTCTTGCGCAGGCTAGAGTGCAGTGTGCAGTGGTGTCATTAGAGCTCACTGCAACCTCAAACTCTTGCTCAAGCAATCCTCCTGCCTCAGCCTCTGTGCCACCTGCCCAATTAATTTTTCTATTTTTAGTAGAGACAGAGTCTGGCTCTTGCTCAGGCTGGTCTCAAACTCCTGACCTCAAGCAATCCTCCCCCATCGGCCTCCCAGAGTGCTAGAATTACAGGAGTGAGCCACCACACCCAGCCTAAATGTTTTTCTCTCCAGACCCCCAATTTTCCTAAAGTGAAAACTTTAGTTCAATAGACTCCTTTCAAGTGAAATCTCGGTTTCTTACTGTCATTGTAAGTTGTCCTTGTTTAATAATTGGTTGCAAATTACTGAAAAATTGTTTTGGACAATTTGCTTATAGTCTTCAGTTATTATTGTACCTTAAGTTCATATTTCCTTCAGTGAACTTCTGCAGGACAGCCATGTACAATTTAATGATAATTCGTATTTTTTTCATTTACATTTGTAAATGGTTTTAGTCAAGATTGCACATTTCTTGAAAGCTGATATGTTTCTATTATTTTTTCTCTGTCCTTCAAAATGTTTAACACAGTTCCAGATCCCCAGTTGGTACTTGAATTTGTTTATGGTCACACAGTAGTGCAGACACCCCAGAATTTTTAAATGAGAGTGTGGAAACTGAAATATAAAACTCATATTAAGGAAAAGTTATACTAGGAAAAGAAATTGCATAACGTATCACAGCTTCTATGTAATCTTATAAGAGTTACTTACTCTCCCTGAGCCTGAAATTTTCCTATCAGTAAAATGAGGGTATTATTAATAGCTATCTCATACAGTTGCTGTGAAGATTAAATAAGATGCAGTATTAAATAAGATGCATACAGTACTAAATAAGGTATATGCAGTATTTAGCATATGATTCAATCATAAAATCATAAAATTGTTACCTCCACATTTCAATATTTCTGAATTCAGGATGCATATTATAATTAGTGGCAAAAGAAATTTGCCATCCTTCCCACAGGGAAGTGGAGTATGATCTAGTTGTTATTGTCTGTATGAGTGAACTTAGTCATCAGAGAAGATAATAGTAACTATTCACCCAGTTGTTGCCTCAGTTAAATGCTTTGTAGTGGTGACACAGCCTTAAATTTGGAGACCTAATTATTCTCTAAAATGTCCTTAAAAGGATTACATTGTGATCCTAAGACACAGCTTTGACATAAATAGTTCTTGTGAAATAGATTGCCTATCATATACCAAGTAATTCAGTTAAAGATGATAGAAATTTTCATATCTTTTGAAATTAGTTATATAATTTTCAAAATTAGAAAAAGTTATATGACCAATTCATGAATCATGAAGAACAAACATTAAATCTAATCCTAAAGAAACAATCAAACAAACCCAAATTGAGGGACATTCTATGAAATAACTGATCTGTGTTTTTCTAAAAGGTCAACATCAGGAAAAGTAAAGAAAAATTGAGGAACTATTTAGAATTAACAGAGATAAACCAGCATGACAACTAAATAGAATATGTGGTTCTGAACTGGATCCCACATTAGAAAAAATAAAATAAAATGGCTATAAAAGACAACATCAGGATGACTGATAAACTTTGATATAAATGTTTTGATTATAATATTGCATCAATGTTAAATGTCCTGAATTTTCTTGTGCTTATATTTGTATACAATTTATATATAATTAATCTAATTATACCAACTTATGTAAGAGTTGTCATAGATTGAGCTCTTCAGGAAGTCTATGGGGAAGCAACACTTGTTGAGGAAGGGAGGAAGGATTAGGTAGAGGGGAAAGCAGGGATAATGGCATGACAAAGAACTCAGCTGATGGCACAGGGAGCTCTGGATCTGGGATGGCCTTATGGAGTTGTCCTAAATTTGGAGCAAGAGGGGCAGACCTTCATACCACTTCATCGGCCAGTCGCTGGGTGTGGGCTTCCCTACCCTAGGGAAGAGGGCATGACCTTCATCAAGGTGTGTCTCTTTAGCCAAGGACAAGTTCCAGAGGGAACTCAGCTGTAAGCTGATCATCACCAATACTCTCAGCTGATGGGGGGAAATCAGTAGTTCAGTCCTAAAGAGGGAAGAAGAATGTAGGTGCCAGGTCCCAGCATCCACTCTAGTTATGATGTCTGTAATTTACTCTAAAGTTCAGGAAATAATAATGATGTAAAAATAAAGATAAACACAAGAATGCAGAAAATCAAGAGAGAGCTCAAATTGGGAAAATACTAAATAACTGTTGAATCTGGGTGAAGTACTATTCTCAACTTTTCTGTAGGTTTGAATTAAAAGAAAAGCTTAAAAAATAAAATCCACAGGTGATACAAATGCCCAGATTAGAGGATTATGGCACAAAGTCATCTTTACAATTCATTCCAGCTTTAGCATGATGGAATTCAGAGACATGATCAGAATGGTTGTGGTGCATTTGCTCTTGAAACTATAGAACCACAGCATACTTCCTATGTGTTTGCTTTCCATGAGTTCCCAAACTTTGGTGAATCATATTATTTAATTAAATTGGTTTGAGGGATTGTGATTCCCACCTGGAATTCATAAATAAAGCTGTTCTTTTCTCTGTTATGATGTTGAACAGTGGGCAAGTTTCTGTATTAAAGATCAATTACTATATATTTGTGGAAAAACAGGGAAGCCAAGAATATATTGTATAAATTTAAGATAACATTATTAGCTCTTTTAATTATTTAAATTACGTTATGATAGATACATGCTATCAATAGTTTCTTGAAAAACTGCTTTAAGTAAAGCTAATTTCTTTGCCTTTATTAAAAGTCAAAATATGGCAGGCTCAGACATTTATCTCTTTAATTATGAAATCTTTTTTGGGATACTTGTTTATTATAAAATAGTTTTTAAATTCTTGCTTAACTCTAAAATAAGATGTAAAATAAACAGTACTTCTCTTGTAGTAGAGGAAGTTTTCATCAGGCTAGGATGGAATATTGATCCTAAACACCCCCTCTTTTGGATTTAATGTTGGTCATGATTTCCTAACATAAAATTGAAAAGTCAATTCGAGGGCACTAAAAAAGTTATTTTCTTATGAAAGGTTTGCTAACTCCTCTTTTATAGGGATCTTGCTGAATGCATTCAACATTTTTGAACACAGGCTCTAGAGCCAGTCTGCCTGGATCTGAATTCTAGTTCCAACGTATAGCTATGTCTTTTAGAAAATTACTTAACTTCTCTGTGTCTTAGTTTCTTAATCTATAAAATATAATACCTATGTTACTGGGTTGGTTGGTTGTTACTTGGTTGAGTTGTTTTGAAGCTAAAATGAGTTAAAATATGCATAGCACCTGGCTTGTAGTAATAAATGTTGAGCATTACTATTGTCATCATTATTAGGTATCGACGTTCTGTACTAGAATCACATCTTTTAACTTATATCATGATTATTTTGTTGATTTTGTAAACATGAAGATTCTAGTTAATAAATTTTAAGCTGAAATCTCGAGGGTCATATAGCTAGTAAAGTAGGAGAGCTGGAATTCACACTTCAAGCCCAATTCTTTTTCCACTGTTGTAGACTCAGGGGTAGGTGAATTTCAATGTATTTTTTGTATTGTCTTCCTTGGACCAGCAACAAGTTACCATTCTGAAAGGATTTAAATGGGCCCAACTACCTCCAACGTGTTTTTCATGTAATTCTGTATGCTACAGATATGAGCACCTGGGTACTTTATTTCCTGCCATATTATAATTTATTGAGCACACAGTCCAGATCTCCCTCATATTTTTGTCCCATGTAGTGCCCAGTCCAACGCCTTAAAGATAGCAGTTCAGAAATTATTTGTCCCACAAATTCCTGAACAAAATTATTATTGATTTTTAACAGATAGTTTTGGTTTTACATGTCTCTATTCCAACATTTAGTCAGGATGCAGCAGAAGAAATTCAAGTTTCCCACTGGGAATTGGATAATTTGAATTTTGCTTTTTCCAACAATGAAATTCAATGGTTGTTTGATTCTACCATAGTTTGTATAAAACAAACCTTATTACATGCTTATAAATAGATTATCACAAAATGTTAATTAGTGTGGCTAGACTTGGTGATAATTTCCTGATTAATAATTAGACCTTTTAATTTATCTAACCGTAAAGCTGTATATTATTCTTATCTCCTTCTGAATGTATTGCCATTTAGGTGACAGCCAGCTTCTGCCACTTCACTGGGCTTCATTTACTTTACCTGCAGAGTACAGAGGTTAGAGTAGATGGCTTCTAAAATATGACTCTGTAAATTGTTGGTCTTTTTAAGAAGATAGTTCATTTCCATACCAACCAAGGTTGTTTCCTTTCAGAGTGACAAATCGGATTGCTATCACTTTGGCCTGGTTGGCTGAGTCCTCCTGATTGGTTTTTGAGAAACATTGTCAATATTTTGAATCTGCAGCTTAGGGGGACATTTAGGTGAACTGGTGTGAATTCAGATTTTAGGATTGTGTCCAATTCAGTGGAGGGACGCTACATTATCAGGTTTTCACCTAATTTTAATATTATTATAATTATCTGAAGTATCCTGGTCAACTTTGCTCATGTGCTTCATCTTAAACACAATATAGACAGACCCATGATTAGGAACCAAGCTTTGAATTATATCCCGTTCTCCTTCCTTTCCTACCCCTTCTCTTCCTCCACCTCCCTCCCTTCTTCTCTCTTTTCTTCCTCTTCCCTCTATCCCTTCTTTCCTTGCCCCTCCGACACTCTCTCCTTTTCCCTTCTTACTTCCCTTCCTCCCTCACTCCATCACTCCTTTCCCTCCTTCCTTCCTTTCTTCCAAGAAATTTTAATGAGAATCCACGTTGGGGCACTTGCTTAGGACTTAGGATTCAAGCCTTAAGTAAGGGCTACTCCTTGTCCTCAGGTATCTCTTAGCCTAGTAGGGCAGCCGCTTAAAAGAATGGATATTAATTATAAAATAAGTTGGGAAGTACAGCAATATCAAAAACACTGGTGATTTCTGATAATAGAGGTCAGGGTTAGGAAGCACATCCAAACTAAAGTGATAGATGGGTTGGGACTAGTCAGACAAGGATGGGTCATGGTAACAGAGCAGCTGGCAGGTGCAAGTGTAGCGTACTTTATAGGCAGGGCAGGGTTATAATGGTACAAGGTCAAGAGTGGGGAGCTACAGTCTAAAGTTAAAGCAGGGCAATTGGGGGGATGAGGCTGGAGCATAGGGAGAGGTGAGATCACAGAGGGATCTCATTTCATGTAAAGTAGCTTGGATTTGACCTTGTAGTGAGAGGAAACCATTGACAAATTCTTTTTATTTTTTTTAAGTTTCAGCATATTACGGGGGTATAAATGTTTATGTACGTATATTGCCCTTGCTCCACCTGGGTCAGAGTTTCAAGCATGTCTATCCCCCAGACGTTTGACAAATTCTAAACTTTGTGGTGACACTGTAAGAATCTTTTTCAGGAGTGATGAATTCCCTTTGATTCAATCACGTTGATTTTTCTGATCCTCGAATGTGACTAAATTCATGGCTTATGACTTTATAAGAGAGGGATGCTCATTTGTAGCCCATAAAGTTATTTAGTTTGACCTCTGCCTTATTCACAATTTACATTAATTAACATTAATAAATATTTGGCTACTAATGTCTATTAATTAACATTAATAATGGGCTGTATTACTTTAAGAAAATCTGATCTATATTGAGGCAAATTTGCAAATCAGATAAATTAGATAAATTAGATAAATTACTTCTCTCCTGAGAAGTATTGATAGTACTTTTTGTTTTTGTTTTTCTCCTTTGGAAAGCAAAGAAAATTTTCCCTTAAGTAGGGAGCTTCTCCTGTGCATTTTAAAAAGTAAATTTTTTACACCAAGATCATCAAGAAAAATAAGTTACATAAAATAAAGTATACATGTATAAAACACGATTAAGGATGCTTATAGGATATAAAATATCATAATCTCTATTTCTAAGAAGCTTACAGTC
>CAUYPO010058826.1:0-10855 GCA_963574435.1 Cheirogaleus major | reverse complement strand
ACAAACGTTGAGGAGTGAAATTCCTAGGTCATAGGGTATGCATGTATTAAATTTTAGTAGCTATTGCTAAATGGTTTACAAAAGCGGTCACCTCAATTTGTACTTCCTCCAACCGTGTATGATGATTCTTGTTCTCCAAATGCTTGGTGATGCTTACTATTACCAGCTTATCTTTGTGTGTGAAAGAGAAAAGGCTGTTAGTAGAGAGAAAAATGGAGACTTTCTCTGGTTCTAGCAGCCAGAATATCATATGACAAGCAGGAAGTGACTGATATCCAAACTAGTGCTGGGCCAGTCTTGCAGGCTGGAGGAGATGAGGGCATGATGCTAAAATTCAGTCTGCCAAGTAAAAAGCAGAGTTAGCAGCAGTCAGGGCAAAGCACCAGGTCCGCTCAGCAACAGGACAAGAAGTCAAGACCAAGCAGAGGTTAACACAAGAAACAGATTCTGTGGTCAAGTCCAAGAATAAAGGCCACAGGGCTTGACAGTGAGTCTAAGTCAGGATTCACGGTAAAGAAGCCATGGTTCTCCATTACCCCAACGCAGACCTTGGTGCCTAGGGCAGGGCCCCTTTCTCCTTCTGGGGTCCCCTTCCAGTCGTGGAGCTCCATCTGCTAAGTCTGGTGGATGGCCCAGGCCTTATTGAAAAAAAAGAAAAAGAAAATTTTAAAAAAAGAGAGAGAAATGTTTGAGAATATAAAAGAGCTTAAATAGAACAAATTAAACTTTTGCCAATTTATTTTTTCCATGAGTAGAGCCATTAGAGAAGGACAATAAGAGCTTCCTATTTATGAACTTCTGTGTCTATGGTTGGCAAGGACTCTAAGAATGGTCATTCTGTCCGCTCTGGGTGACACTGGCCCAACTGCAAGGGAACCACAGCTGTACCACGGCATGGACATGCATATGCAAACGAGAGGCCGGGCCGCAGCATCCAGCGAAAGCACCAGGAGCCTTCCAGTTCAGAGAGCCGTGACCTTAGGACAAAGCCAAATGTAAGAACTGAGACAAAGCATCAGTGCCTGGGAGTGAGGTTTGGTGGCAGGATGTACTGCTCAAAGCTTGCTTTGTCATCCTGAAACAAAGACGGGTGCCTCGGAGGTGCCCACTCTCTGACAAACATCCTTCACACCTCCAGCCTATTTTCTTCCCTTTTTTGACAATGCAAGTGATATTTACCAATTGGCCAATTACACAAATTAGCTGTTAATTCCAGATCTGTCCCTTCACCCTTTACCATAGCATGTCAGATGAATAGTGTATACAACTCATTATGCAGTTTCTCAAAGAGACCAACAGAATCCCTAACATCGCTCTAATATTTGTCCAAAATCACTATAATTACCTCATTTCCTGTGGAAATTAAAGTTAATGGTTACCTATTCTCCCAAGAGTTAAGGAATCATCAAAATAATATAAATGCTATCTGCATAAAATAGTGCTCTAATCTTACATGTTTATATTTATAAGGGCAGGTTCATAGTTTTCACTATGTGGTTCTGGAGAACTACCTAAATTACAGTCAAAACCCACCAATGAACTTAGACCATGCTGGGCCTTTCTATGAAAGAGAGCACACGGTTTCAGAATATACAGCACACAGTCCTATCAGTGGTGCCTTTCATCCTGGAGAAGACTCTGTTAAGGCAGCAGCCTCGGTGTCGATGGTTAATTTCAACGGCATGCTATGCCATTTAGAGTATGACTTAAATCAGTATAAATGCCTGGGGTCAGTGTGACACAGTTAAATATTAGGCTCTTAGAAATGGACCAGCCTCTTTAGAGGATTTATAATTGAGCCTTCTCAATTTAAAGTTATGGTAATGGAGGTTTGGGAAGGGTAGGTGGCTTGCCCGAGGTTCACAACTACCGAGAAAGAAAACTAAGGCTAGGTTGGAATTCAGGTTTCCCCTCACATTAAACTCTTAGTTTCCTCACGGGTAAAAGGGCTGAGCTCAGGAATCTCTAGGGAGATCCTCCCAGTTTTCAGACGCTCTGTCTTCCTAGGCCCGAGCAAGCCTTCATCCCAGTGTCAGGTGTCGTCCCACCTCGCCTTCAGCTCCGAGCTGCAGATGCACAGCAGCCTGGCCATCACAGCCTTCGCCTTGCATCCTGGGCAGACCATTCATGAGTCTGCAAGAGCACAAATGCCTCAGCATGGTCATTTTTGGGCCTGGGTAAAAATCATTGAGTCTCTACCCCATGCACTCCGTCAAGTGCCCCCTCTTGTTTAAATCCTTTCTCTTGGACAGGAAGCCTTGCCCTGATGACTGGAGTCGTCGATCCCTTCGATCCCAGCTCCGAGTACCCTGGCATGACAGCTTGTCCCCCACATACCAGTATTCACATGCCTCCCAGCCCACTTGGGTGCCTGGGAGGGCCCCTGGGCTCAGAGATGGTAACATAATTTGCAGGTCCCAGTACATGAAAATGCAGGATGCTTGTCCGTAATTTGTGGGGCCTAGTTCCAAATGAAAATGCTATTAAATATACCAAAATGTGGAGTTCTTCCTTTCTTCCATGGTCGCATTCTCAACTTGTTATGGTGGGTTTTTTAAAAAAATTATTTAATGTTATTCTAAGGAAAGAAATTTAAATTTCAAATTATTGGCATAAATTTTACTGTTCATCTTTATATTGTGCAATGCCACTTCTAAATGCAAATATAAGACCATTTAATTTGTATGTGGAATCACTGAAATTACACAGCTTGTATTTCGTAGTTTGTACATGCATATGTATTTCGTTCTTACCAGAACAGTGAAAATGCAATACATATGTGCACAGAACCTCAACTCTTTATTTTGCATCTTGCTTGATATACGCATGTGCTACCAACACTTTCTATGTTCAGCTTACTGATGAGTAAGGAAGACCTGAAAGGAAAAGGAATTATGGGTTGCTCTATCTTTCCTTTGATGTCATCATTTTCAGCATAAGTGGTTGGCTAATACAGGAAAGTCATGTGAGTAAGAAAGAATATAACACTGTTCCTTGATCATTCATGTTTCTTAGAACACTACTCCTTCATTCTGTGTTGGATGCCAGTGCTGGTCCACATAGGAAGGGTGACACCTCAGGGATGTCAGCACTCACTGCCTCAGTCATAGATGTATCATATATATCTGTATCAGTCATAAATGTAATGCTCTCACCGTGGACTCTCTGTTGAGTCCCGCTGAACGTCTTTGCATCCTGAGCCCACAGGAATTCTGTGCTCACAAATACTGTGCATGCCTTATGCAAATGATCTGTCAAGGAACAGTAGACGTGCATATCATGATATCTCCTCTGCTCATACATGTGCTGCATTGGACTTTGTTTACAAAACACAAGTTCAATGATAAAGTCATTAAGAATTTAAAAATGGCAGCAGCAGAGCATTAAACCAGCCATGGGACCCTTCTGAGTGGGAATCCTTGTGCAACTGCCCAGGTGGCACATCCATGAAACTGGCCCTGCCTGGGGTACATGCTATTGTGCAACTAGGACATTATTCTGAAATGTAAGGGCCTACACTAGTGTGACTAGAAGGTAGTAGACAAAGATCCCACAGTATAGGGACAGCAAGAATCCTATTGACACAATAGGACAGAATTCCTGGTGAGTTCTCCTGGGTTTCAGTGCTGGGATAGATCCAGTGGTCTCATGAGTGCTCCAGGACACTAGCTCAGGGCTCCCTCAGCAGTCCTTCCCTGGTCTGTAAGCCCCAGCACAGCCTAGACTGTGTAACAACCCTAGGAATGATTCCAACATGACTTAGACAGCCAGTGGACCCAGAGCCCTTTCTCTTCAACCTCTCCCCTCCTCCTTTTCCCCCTTCTTATTTTCTGAACTATACTTACATCCTACTGTCCCTTCTACAATAATAGCATAGAGTCAGTGGCCTACAGGAAAAGCATGGACCTTAGAAACAAAACATCCTGTTCACCCTCCATAGTTGGAGAAGACAGTGGGAACTGTCAGAAATACCTTCTGTTCCTCCTCATGAGTTTCTGCTCCAAAGGCTGAGCAGGAGGTCCTGTCTAGTATTTTCTTGCAAAATGTCAAATAATAAATCAGTGGATTACCCCATTCATTAAGTGTTTTCTGGATCACCCAGATACATGTAGGATCAGAGTTAAGGAAGGAGTATTTCATCAGAGGGAAGGTGGATGCCAAAATTAAGAGAGAATACTGAGGCAGAGCTGAATATGAAACTTAGTGCAATAGGACTTAAGCCCTCTTCCCATAAGCAGGAGGTCTGGGGTTTTGCCCCAGGGAGGTGGAATTGTAGAAGCTACAGCCTAGGATAGAGATGGGGCTGATCTGATTTGAAACATGAAATGTGGATCAGAAAGGAAATAAAAAGGTAATGCTTTACAAGGGTGAGTCTGCAACAGAGGAAGCAAGCAGGATTAGAGGGGTGGCCAGACAGTGGATCTTAAAGGCCCTCTTTCAGGTGCTAAGCAGGCCCCTCCTTTGTAGGCACTGTGTAGCTTCATCCAGGGCAAAGAGGAAGCTGGTAAGGTCCTGGAGACTGTTTATCTTACCCCAACCCACCCAAAGCACTACCTTTATGTGAATCTGGAAATTCCTCCAGGTTTTCTTTTTTTTTTTTTTTTTTCTTTGGCCAAAGCTTCTAATGTTCCATGGCTGCACCTCTGAACCAAACGTTTGTTGGTGGATTTGGATCTAGAATTGGCAATAATATTGTTGACAGATAACAGAGAATCCAGAAATAAACCCATATATTTACGGTCAATTGATTTTCGAAAAAGGTTTGAAGGCAATTCAGTAGGGTAGAGGATGATATTTTCACCAATTATTTTACATTTAAAATCGATGGATTTTATTGTATGTTTTCGTACCTCAATAAAGCAGATTTAAAAAAGAAAGCTATATTTTTTGCTTTTAAGGCAAGATATAAATTGTAGGCCTTAAACTCAAATATATTAATACATGATTTTATATCTGATCATTCCTTCAAGTTCTCCCAAATTGACCATAGCGATGGATGTAATAGTCATCACTAAAGCAGCATGGATGCCTTTTTGTCTCTTCAGGTAAGAACCGGGAGAGCTTATACTTTTGTGTCACTTTCTCAACATCTTGTAGTTTTATCGTTATATACCAGATAGAAAATTTGAAACTAAAGAATTGTGACTTACCAAGTTAAACTCACACTAATCCTCTGGAACAAATTTTATGATGATATACCCATTTTTATATAAATTGAACCAAAGCACAACCAATGACCTGAGGTAGTTGGGCAACTTTTGTTCAATGCCTCTTCCAGACCATTATCTAAAGAATTATACAATTTTCTCATTATTTAGTACTAGGATTTATGTATATATATATATATAAATTGTTCATTGTATATATCTATGTATTGACATATATTATCTGTAAGAGAAAATGGTCTTATAGGTATTATAATTAGATAATCTATATATCTTTATATATCTATGTAGATGACCTGTATCTATATGAAAAAGTGGTCTTGTGGTTCTGTGAACAATTTTGGCAGCTCAAAGAGCTTCTTTGATTGGATAAGAAATCTCGTGTAACTTGATTTAACTTGCCAATTTCAATCAGAGTTTCCCTCTGTGAGAGAGGCAGTCATGTAAACTGATCTAGTTCAGCTGATAGTAACAGCTCCAGACATCCAACACAGAAAGCGTTTTTAAAATAAAAGTATACAGGATTGGAATGTTGATAAGACATTTGCAAATACATATAGAAATATGATAATTTATACTATTTTGTGATAAGACTCCTGGTTGGCATTAGTGATGTGTCATATGATTGCATTAATTGCAAAGAAGAAACTCAAAATGGCATAATTGTGCCTGATGTTCAAGTAATAGAAATGGAATTTAAAGTGTTGTTAGAAAATGGAAAATGTTACTGAGGTGAAAAGACTAAAAACCAAACCATTAGCACATGTAACCCTTTCAAGGTAACAGGAAGTGTGCAGTAGAGCTTCTGCCATCACCCATTGACCCAGGCAAGGATAAAAGACAAGTGGGAGGTGAGTGTCAGCTTCTGGTGGGTCACCTCTGAAAGTGCTGAGGAGAATGGTTGCATGTTGTAATATCCTCACGTCATTGTAAATAGGCTGGCATCTTTGGTGTGAGAGGCACCTGAGCATAGCAGTTACATGGGTCGTGCTGTGAGTTGCAACATAATAAAGTGATCTGGAGCATTAGTTCAAACCTTGCCTGTGCTGCTGACTAGTTATATGTCCTTGGGCAAATCATTCCGCCCCTCTGTGCCTGAGTTTCTCAATTTGTGAAATGTAGAGTCACTTCATCGTACCTTTGTTTAGCTGATTGTATGGATCAAATGAGTAAATATTTGTAAAACTCTTGGGATAGTGTAGGCACATAGTAAAAGATATGTAAGTGTTTTTTAAGTTAAAAAGTTTTTAATTGATTATGAAAATGTATAATGGTGTGGCTTTTTGTGGGGGCCAATAGAAGTTGCTCTGGAGACTCATCATCTGAGAAGTCTCCTTAGTTATAGAGCTCAGAATGCATCCTGTTGAATCACAGTGATTACAGTGGAGAGTTCCATCTCAGCCAACCACAGCCTTGAGGGAGGCAATTTACTCTCGCTTGTAGCTTTGCTAAAGAGGTGGGCACAGGTGGCCATGTTTACAGCTGTGACCACAGCTGATTGGACCAGAGATAATATACCATCTAAATCCACACAAATAGATTCTCCAAAAAATTTCAAATGGGAGAACCAAAACATCAAGGGCTAACCTTGGAGGGTTTTTTAAAAATATGCAATGCATTATTATTTATTACAGTCTCTTTTCTGTGTACAAGATCACCAAAGCGTATTCCTCCTAACTGAAATTTTGTATCCTTTGACCAACACCTCCACATTAACCCCTCTCTCCCCACTCGGCAACTTCTAGTACCCACCATTCTACTCTCTACTTCTATGAGGTCAACTTTTTTAGATTCCACATATAAATGAGATCATGTGGTATTTGCCTTTCTGTGCCTGGTTTATTTCACTTAGCATAATGTCCTCCAGGTTCATCCATGTTGTTGCAAATGACTGGATTTCCTTCTTTTTTATGGGTGAATAATAGTCCATTGTGTATATATACCACACTTTATCCATTCATCCAATGATGGACGCTTAGGTTGACTCTATATCTTGGTTGCGAATAATACTGCAGTTAATATGGGAGTGCAGATATCTCTTCAACATACTGATATCAATTCCTTTGGATATATATCCAGAAGTGGGTTTGCTGGATCATATGATAGTTCCATTTTTACTTTTCTGAGGAACTTCCCAACTGTTTTCCATAGTGATTATACTAATTTACATTCCCACCAACAGTGCACAAGGGCTCCCTTTTCTCCATATCCTTGCCAACACTGGTTACTTTTCATCTTTTTGATAATAGCCATTCTAACAAATATCAGGTGATCTCTCATTGTGGTTTTAATTTGCATTTCCCTGATTATTAGTGATGATGAGCATTTTTTCATATACTTGCCAGCTATTTGTACAACTTCTTTTGAGAAATGTCTATTTAGGTCTTTTGCTCATTTTTAATTTGGGTTCGTTGTTTTCTTGTTATTAAATTGTTTGAATTCCTTATATACTTTAGATATTAGTTCCTTATCAGGTGTGTGGTTTACAAATATTTCTCCAATCTCTGGGTTGTCTCTTCAATCTATTAATTGTTTCCTTTGCTGTGCAGAAGCTTTTTAGTTTGATGGCATCCTATTTGTTTAGTTTTGGTTTTGTTGCCTGTGCTTTTGGGGTCATATCCAAGAAATCTTTGCCCAGACCATTGTGGAGCAGTTCCCCTATGTTTTCTTCTAGTATTTTTACTAGGTCTTATGTTTAAGTCTTTAATTCATTGGGAGTTAATTTTTGTATATGGTGTGAGATAAGGGTTCAATTTCATTCTCCCACATGTGGATATTGAATTTTCCCAGCACCATTTATTAAAGAGACTGTCCTTTCTCCATTGTGTGTTCTTGGCACTTTTAAAAAAATCAATTGACTATAAATGTGTGGGCTTATTTCCAGGCTCTTTATCCTGTTCCATTTATTGGTCAATGTGTCTTTTTTTATGCCAGTACCATGCTGCTTTGATTGCTATAGCTTTGTAATATATTTTGAAGTCAGGTAGCATGGTGCATTTAGCTTTGCTTTTTTTGCTGAAGACTCCTTTGGCTATTCAGGGTCATTTGTGGTTTCACATTAATACTGGGATTGTTTTTTTCTATTTCTGTGAAAATGACCAGGCTAACTCTGGGGAGCCGAGATGCAAGTTCATGTAGAATTAGAGCTGGAGTGAGTGTCATCACAAGACAAAATCATAGACCAGCATCTGTTATGGGGAAGCACAAACCAAGAGTCATCTACAGGAAGCCAATCCATGAGATTGTGCTTATACCCTTTTTTACTCAAACTAGTTTGAATAGGTTATTTTCCTGGCAACACTGAAATGATGCTAGAACAGTGCTGAAAAATAATAATTGAGCACCACTTATTGTGTGTACTACTGGGCCAGTGACTGTGAGGAAGAACTGGAGGAAGGCCCTCATGGGTGCCAGGCAGTGCTAGGCACTTATATAGGTCTTCTCATTTAAGCTTCCCAGTAATACTGTCACACCAACCTTGTTATCCCGTGTTCACAGGTAAAGACATTGAGGCTCAAACAAATTCATTGGTTTTCCCAGGGAATGACAGAGCTAGAGATTTTTTCAAATTTTTCCAACTTTAAGTCTCAAGTTCCTTATTTTAAAAAAGTGTTTTCAAGGGTATACACATGAAAATATGTATTCAATAGCTCTAATTCTTTAAATTGTCCAAAATGCATTCAGAGATTGCTCTGTGTAGCATTCTAACAATAGAACCAAAAAGAATCCATCTCTGTCCTCTTCCATTCTAACTAGCAAACTAAGGCCTTAGTATTCAAGGTAGGAAGTGCACTTTAGGAATAAGGGAAAAATAAGTACAGAACTGGATTAAACTTGGGACAGGAAGCTGAGGAATTTCACTTCTATGATGATCAAAGTGAGAGGAAGCTGTCAGTTCATCTGGGCCCAATCTGGCAACTTTCTTATTGTCAGGAGAGCCCAGGGGAGTCTCCATGTGGAAGTCATCTCTTCCTCCTCTCTAGTTTTATGGCACTTGGTTAATAACACACTTCTTGCATCTAATAGCAGATATCTGTCTTAGATGCATCCTGGAAACTCTTTTACAGAATTGTGCAAGCCAGAACAGCATTCTGAAATATCCATTTTAACAGATGTCAGCAACAGTTTAATTGAGAAATCTCAACTCTTTGGCATAGAAACATTAAAGAATTTTATTTTTTTCAAGAATTGACACCAACTATACTATGTTTACCCCACTCCTGTGCCTTTTACTGCTGGGAGGTGGTTCCCTTAATGCTACTTGGCTAGATTGCATACATTTTTAGCCATTTTGGGTTATTAAAACAATGTTCTTCCAGTCCTGTTCTTGTAAAACTTCAGTCTCAAATTTGATTTAAAAATCATCTCCTCCTCTTCCCTAAGCACAGAGTAGAATTGTCTGGGTGAGGAAGGTGTCTGTCAGCCACCTTGGCCAGATGTCTGGAGTCCTCTGCTTGGTTGGCCATAACTGCTGTTCTGATTGTGTTGGGTTTAGGGTGGACAGGTGGAAGTTCCCACATGTCCCCTGGAAGTGGGCTCATTTTCATGTAGCCAACTAGGCCTGAGCTTCCCCTTATCGTATTTAGCTGTATCCACCAGCTGACTCTGAGCTGGAAGTCTCAAGCTACATCTCTCTAGTGCATGCATCTCCTTGTTCTCTATGAAGCAGTGGTCCCGACAAAACTGTAGCTCCCATGAACATCTACAATTTGCCATGAACCCTCAGGCCCCTAGACAAGTGAGAAACCCATCTTCCATACCTCTCCAGGAACATGACCAATAACTCACTGATTCTTTTTCCCTCTGCTCTGGTGTTACAGGTATAGATCAGCAAAGCATCTAGCTAAGTAGTTATTCAACCAAGAAATGAAATGCCAGTCTCATCTTCTTTTAGATAGCCCTGATTTCTACAAGATTCTTTGGGGGCCTATTGAATTTGGTTTCTATTGAATTTAGGTAAGGCAGGAAGTAGCTTTTCTTCTCCATTGCTATACAAAGATGAAAATTTCCAGATACTTCTCTCTCCCATGTGGTATGACCCATTCTCTGTAAGCCTTTGCTAGGAGGTGGTACACCTCACATGAAAACAGTCCTTCATCCTTAGTATGAACAAAAGGAAATTCCCACTGGACATTTTTTTTTATTTCAGCATATTATGGGGGTACAAATATTACGGTTATGTATATTGCCCATGCCCCCCCCCGAGGCAGAGCCTCAAGCATGACCATCCCCCAAACGCTGCACATCTCACTTATTATGTTTGTATATACCCATCCCCTCCTCCCCGCTCCCACCCACCCGACACCCGACAAATGTTATTCCTATATGTCCACTTAGGTGTTGATCTGTTAATACCAATTTGCTGGTGAGTACATGTGGTGCTTGTTTTTCCATTCTTGGGAGACTTCACTTAGTAGAATGGGTTCCAGCTGTATCCAGGAATATACAAGAGGTGCTATATCACCATTGTTTCTTAAAGCTGAATAGTACACCATGGTATACATATACCACATTTTGTTAATCCACTCATGTATTGATGGGCACCTGGGTTGTTTCCACAACTTTGCAATTGTAAATTGTGCTGCTATAAACATTCGGGTGCAGGTGTCTTTTTCATAGAGTGACTTTTGTTCTTTTGGGTAGATGCCCAGTAATGGGATTGCTGGATCAAATGATAGATCTACTTGTAT
>CAUYPO010058824.1:0-11058 GCA_963574435.1 Cheirogaleus major | reverse complement strand
GGGCAGTGACTCAACTCTGCAGGACTGTGGTCCAGCAAAATTTTATTTATAAATGCTGAATGTGAATTTCCTGTCATTTTCACATGTCATGAAACGGTATTCTTTCTTTCCTTCCTCTTCCTTTTCCTTTTTCTTTCTCTGGCTCTGTCACCCCGGCTGGAGTGCAGTGGCATCATCATAGCTCACTGCAACCTTGAACTCCCAGGCTCAAGGGATGCCTCAGCCTCCTGAGTAGCCAGGACTACAGGTGTGTACCACTCACACCTGGCTAAGTTTTTAATTTTTTGTAGAGATGGGGTCTTGCTATGTTGCCCAGGCTGGTCTCAAACTCCTATCCTCAAGTGATCCTCCCACCTTGACCTCCCAAAGTGCTGGGACTACAGGCGTGAGCCACCACATCCAGCCAAAATAGTATTCTTTTGGTTTTTTCCAACTACTTAAAAATATAAAAGCCGTCTTTAGCTTGTAGGCTGTACAAAAGCAGGCAGCAGGCTGGATTTGACCTGTGTACCCGTTTGCCGACCCCTGGTCTAGTGAATAGTTGGCAAAGAGACAACCACACAACTGTTTCTTCGTGGAATGCCCTTCCTGCTTGCTTGATAGTCTGTGCAAGGGGCTCTGGCGCCTTGTGTGTGTGTGGGGGGGGCAGCCCCGTTTTAGAGATGAGGACACAGAGGCCCCCAGAGAGCAAACAACTTACCCGTGGTCACTCAGCTTGTGTGTGACGGGGTGGGACCCACCCCAGGCCTCCGCCTCCCTCTCCCTCTCCCACCCCACGCTCACCACTCGGCTGTGGCCCGGAGTTGGCAGACTTTTTCCCGAGAGATGTCTTGCATAACTATTAACTGTGCAATATATTTGGCTCATAGACGGCACCGTTGGTCGTTAATGTTGGCATCCTAGATGCCTCTGGGTTTTCCTTCTTCTAAGATACACCCCGGATTCCTTGAGAGACCCCCCTACTTCTCACTGGCCACGAATCAGCCCCGAGAAACAGACCCCACCTGAGCCCACAGCTGTCCCTGTCCTTTCCTGGGGGAGGGACCTGCTGCCAGTGTCTCCGTGTAGTCGTGGGTAGCGTCCACGTGGGAGAGAGCAACAGAATTCCTTAGAATTCAGGCAAGGTGTGCCAGTGGCAGATGTCTAAGTCTAGCCGGGGAGCTGGAACCGTGTTGCCGGCGGCGCCTAAGCAGAAGGTGACGTCGCCCGCCTACGCGTGGAGGCCGCGGGCGCTCGCGGTGATGAGCGGAGCCTTCCGGAGGGGAGGCTTCTAGCCGGCGGTCACTTAACCTGGGCCAGAGGGGACCAGGCAGGGGTGGGAGGAAGGCCGTGGGCTTGGTCTTCAAGTTGTCAGATGGAAGGAGGTGGCGTGTTCTGTTGTGACTCTCCCACTCCCAGCAAGGGGGCTGGGCGGGGCTGGGGGGTAGGGTAAAGATTTTGACTCAGTGGAAGCAAGAAGGAGGACGCTGTAAGTGTCAAAACCATCCAACAATGGGGCGTCTGCAGGGGTGGTGAGTTCCTTGTCACTGGAGGTATGCAAGTGGAGCTCCGAACCCTATTAGAAGAGTTTTATGCAGTGAGGGTTTTCAGTCTGCCATTGCTATGTGCCGTTGGGTTTCCCACTTCCTTTTCTGTCTTCTCTGCTGTTGGCTTCTCACCCTGCAGGCCATCCTGCTTGGGTCACTCCTTTGAGGGGACGCTGGTTCGCACTCAAGTGTTCAGGACCCACTTCCAGGAGTGCTGGCTTCACCAGAGGGCTCCTGCCACGGGCGGCACGACAGCCACCTGCAGCTCAGTCTGAGGCTGGACTTGGTGGCAGCCACCCTCTGGGCTCCTGGACAACCAGAAGTCACTGCCGGCCGCCCCTGCCCTGCACCAAGAGCCTGTTTAAAAAAGAATTAACTAGCATTCCTTGGGGAGATACCTGGAGACTATAAATATCCTGCTCTTATTGAAAATTGTATGTAGTCTTTTAATATTCAGTGGGTTATAATCCGTTGCTATCATTATTTATTTTAGTGATCAGTTATTCCAGATTTGCTCCTTGGGTGTCCCTTCAGGCCACTCCCGGGTCCTGACGCGTCCCAGCCACTCTTCCGGCACCTCTTTCCCTTCCCGGCACGAGGCGCCCCAGGCCCATCTCTCGCTTGTATTTTCTCACCCCAGCCCGGGAATCGCCAGTTCCCAGGGCGCGCTGGTTCCTGCAGCGGAGAACACTGTGGGAGACCACGGTCCGGACGCTAGGCGCGCTCGCTGCCTTTTGCACACGTACCGATGCACGCAAACACACGCCACTGTCCCTGCTCACGGTCACCTCTGTCCTCGCACGCTGGGGAGCCCGAGTTCCCGTGCCACGGGGCTCGTCCTGGCTGTCCCACTTTCTGTGCTGTGCCCTCTTCTCCGTGTGTGGGCCCTCCCTCAAAGCCTCAAAGCCCCACCTGGGCCAAGGCCCTCTTTTCCGCCCCTCCACTCGACGCCCTCCCCGTGCCGCCTGGGCTCGGGCACCTCTTGCTGGGCCTGTCGCCGCCCGCCCTGCCTGCTCCATCCTGGTGGCTTAACCGCCGGCTCTCGGGCATGGCGTGGGGGCTGGCCGGCACCGTCTGCGTGTCTCCGTGGTGGAAGTCCTGCCACCCTGGCCAGTTTCAAGCTACCCATGTGACCTCACTGGACAGAGTCGGGAAGAGACAGGAGCCACCTTTATGCAGGTGTCTCCCACGTGGCTGCCCCAGTGTGTGCTCTGCAAGGTGTGAAGAGCCATGGGCTTGCCCGGTGCGGGGACAAGGGGTCCCGACTTTCCCCAGGGTCGAACCCCTTCTACTTTTTGTTCGAGTACCTTAAGTTGACCCTGATGAGAAAGAAGATACTCTGAGCCTCGTGGTTGAGGCGACGGCCTGTGGTTATCCGGCTTAGGGTGTCTCTAGGTCTAGTTGCCGGAAGTCATCTCACACTCCCTCCTCAGATACAAGAAGAACTTGAAGGCCCTGTACGTGGTGCACCCCACCAGCTTCATCAAGGTCCTGTGGAACATCTTCAGACCCCTCATCAGGTACGGGTTGCTCTGGGTGAGGCCCTCCCGGGGGTGGGAGCTCTTGGTCCTCAGTGTCCCTGGGCCCTGGCCCCTGGCCAAGTACCACGCAGATCCCGTCTCGGGTGCCCACGTGTCTTGGAGCCCCGCCCACCCTGCGGGGGTTTGCAGTGGGTCACGGGCCGCCCCAGGTCACACATTGTGACCCACTGAGGGTCACGGATAAGAGTGCCGGCCTGAGACACCTGTGAGGTTCACACCTGGTGTTTAAAGTCCTCCCTTGTTGTTGGGGGAGACTGGACCTGTGGCCGTGAGAGGCTCCGCTGGGAGAATTCCTCAATCGACAGGCTTGAGTGGCGCCCGGTTAATACGAGCCAAGGAACTCGCTTCATTTTACTAGAATTCCCCGCCCGTTGTTCTCTTCCTATGTTGCAGACACGCACCTGTTGGGAGGTGGGGTTTTGTGTGTTTTGTGTCTAACCAGGACTAGCACTCTGGTGTGGCATGTGCCATAGTTGACTTCTGTGCCTGTGGACAGTTGTGCAGAACGACAAGAGTCCCTCGGCCCTCAGTGGGCTCCTCCCGTCCGCCACGGAGGGCGTGGGAAGCACGAGGCAGCCCTGGAGAGAGCCCCTGGCCGCCTCCATTGAGTGGGGGCAGACAGTCCCCGAGCCCTGTGGAGTCCGAATGAGCAGGTGGCAGGGCCAGTCCTCACCAGCCCCTTCCCCCAGGGCCCTGGGGTGCCGGGACTCGGGCAGGCCTGCCTTTCTCCTTCTCCATCCTTTGGGTGACGGGCACATGGCGCTTTGGTGGCTCTCCTGCAGCCTCAGCCTTCAGCCCAGGTTCCCTGCCTGCTGGGCAGCGTCCTTGAGTGCAGAGACCTGGCAAAAGCCACTGTGCAGGTGACCTGGGTCCAGGCACCGGGTCTGATTCTCCCTTGTCCACTAGGAGGAGCCGGTGCACAGGGCTCGGCCTCCCAGGGTCTGGGCTCAGGTCCAGGCGGCTGCTCAGGGAACCAGCGGGAGGGGGTGGACGCTGGCTGGGATCCGGCACCCGGCCAAGTGTGTCTGTCTTCTGCCGTCCCATTTGCTCCTCCTGACTCCGTTTGTGTTTTTGCTTTGCAAAGGTAGTTTGGATTATTTTAATTTCACCATGTCAACAACATTGAAAACATGTGAATGCTTATATTAAGACTTGCAAATTGACATAAAAGTTAGTGTAAAACATCTTTGGTTTTGCTGAACATGTAACTTTCCTTTTCTGGTAACTATACGATTGTTTGCCCACGTTAGTAGTTGTGCACCTTAAACAGATACGATAAGGAAATGACACTGTTCTAAGAAAATAAACCCAGACTGTCCTGCAGAGTGCTGGGGTGACGGGTTCCGTGTGGAGCTTCGCTCACTGACATCCGCCAGCGACCCTCGTCCTGCTGCCGGTGCCGAGCCTCACTGAGAACAGTGACGGTCACTAGTCTGGCAGGTGTCGGGCAGCGGACGGGTCCATGCAGTCGTCTCCCTGTGTCTCGCCCCCTCACTTAGGAGGGAGAGCCCCGCTTTTCACGGGGGAACGCGGCCCCGAGAGGTGGCGTGACTTGTCCCGGGTACGAGGGGGGAAGGTGGGGTTGCTGGATTCGGCTGGGCCTTGTCTGGCCTTGCAGCTGCACGTGCTCCCTGGGGTCTCCAGAGAGACTCGATTGTGGGGACAAACCTGGAGGGTCTTTGGTCCCTGCCCCCAGGGACACTCTCAGGAGGTGGCCAAATGTGAAGCCATCACGGACCCCTGAAACCACAGGCGACTGAGGCTGCCCTGCGGTGGGCTTCGTCCTTGGAGCCCCTCCCTGCTGGTGCCTTAGCACCCCGCTCCCTGCACCCCTGCACCCCAGGACAGCACCCCCTGGCACTCCCATGCTATCTCCTGTCTCTGTGCGAATCCGGCGCAGATTCGATTGGAGGGAGACGTTTATTTTTATGCAGACGAGACGCTCCAGAGTGCCTGGCGCATCCGAGATCTGACGTGTGCTGCTTCTGTCATTTCAGGTTTTCAGCGCGTCAGCATTTACGTTTTCTTAATATGAAAATGCCCACGTTGTGCCTTCAGGTCTCCCGTCGCCGACTCCCCCTCCTCCCGGCAGCCCCGTCTCTCTGCCCCCGCCTAATCGTGTTCTGTTCTCTTGCTTCTGCTTTCTTAGTCGCAAGTTTGGGAAAAAAGTCACCTATGTCACCTGCCTGAGCGAGCTCCGTGAGCACCTCGACTGCGACCAGCTGCTGATCCCCCCGGAAGTCCTGCGGTGAGTGCCCGTCGGCTCCCGAGCCGGGAAGCGCGGCGTGAATCCACCTTCGAGCTTCCGAAGGCCTCGGTCCGGTCCCGCTCACGTCGAAGGCTTAGTTTCCAAACGTGTGCCGGGCCGGGTTTGGCTCAGAGATGTGCGGCGTCAACAAAGACACGCGCTGAAGAGGCCGACCGCCGACGCGGAGAAGCGAACCCGCGGAGGCTCTGCACGGGACGGGACGCTTCCTCGTCCACCACCGCAGAGCCGGTGGGAAAATGAGCGGGGATGTGGCAGTTGCCGTTCGCTGCCTCGGCGTTTACCGGTTTGCTTTTGGGCAGAGAATTAGGGGAATTTGTTGGGTGTGAGGATAACGCTGTGTACGGAATGAAATGTTCCCAGGGACACGCAGGCGCTCTGGCAAACAGCCTGTCTGCCGGGTGCCGAAGCTTAGTTGGCGTGTCTGCCACAGGTGCGAACGTGGGATCGGACAAAGCAGAGGGCAGCGTAGGGAGGCATGTGGCCGGCCTGGCTGCGCAGCCCCGCGGGGTGGGGGGCAAGTCCAGCCCGGGTCTCTGCGTGCAGCTGAGCCTGGTGGCCTTGCAGGGGGAGGGGAGGTGTCCCTCCCTCTGGGTGCTGAGTCATGTGCCAGATGCTGGGGACATACAGATGTCTAGGGAGCGTGGTCTCTGTCCTCAGGACACTGTCATGCTAGTGGAGGCCACAAGTGAGTAATGACAGGAGCCAGAGAAGGCACTGAACCCAGCTGGGGGGGTGGGGATCTGGGAAGGCTTCCAGGAGGAGGTGACTCTGAAAGTGAGTTTCAAAGGGACACTTCATGGTCAGGCGTGGTGGCTCATGCCTGTAATCCTAGCATTCTAGGAGGCCGAGGCAGGTGGATCATTTGAGCTCAGGAGTTTGAGACCAGACTGGGCAAGAGCGAGACCCCGTCTCTACTAAAAAAGAAAAGAAAAGAAATTAGCCAAACAACTAAAAATAGAAAAAATTTTCCGGGCATGGTGACACATGCCTATAGTCCCAGCTACTCAGGAGGCTGAGGCAGGAGGATTGCTTGAGCCAAGGAGTTTGAGGTTGCTGTGAACTAGGCTGATGCCACAGCACTCTAGCCTGGGTAACAGAGTGAGACTCTGTCTCAAAAAAATTAAAAAATAGGGACACTTGGCTAGATCAAGAGGCTAGGGGAGGACACTCCCAGTAGAGGGAAGCCCTCATGCAAACATTTGTGGGTGAAGTACGGGGGGACACTTGGAGGCCATGAGCTGTCCCATGTGATCAGGCAGAGGGGTGGGGAACATGAAGGTGGAGGTCATCTTAGGCCGGGGAGTCCTCGGTGCCAAGCAGAGGAGTGTGACCTGGGCCCGAGCCCACAGGGGATGACAAGGGAATCGCTGGTCTGCCGTGGGCTTTGGCAAGACCCCACCCCCAGCCTGCACTGGGGTGACCCCTGGGGGCCTCTCTCGTGGGCAGTGATGAGGAAGTCCAGGTTGAGGGTGAAGTGGACGGCGTCTGGAGACACCCAGCTCCGGCTCCTCAGCAGTGGCCGGGTGCAGCCTGAGGCTTCTGGAACGTGCAGGTGGTGGCGGAGCCAAAGGCACAGGGTCCTGTGTGTCGGGGGAAGGTCTGGGCGTCGGTGGGGCGTCCGAGCTCACTTGGCGGACAGCAGGCCTCTGAGGGTGAACCCCAGACCCTGCGGCGGGTCAGAGGACACACCGGGTCCTGGCCCTGGGGGCGGTGAGTCTGGATTCACACGCCCCAGCTGGGCACTGCCAGCCCCAGAGCCCGAGACACACTGGGGTGGGGGCAGGGCAGTGGTGTTGGGTCCTGAATCCAGGCTGTGGTCCCCGCTTGTGACCTGGGGGACAATAGTGGACCCTGGCAAACCTCGGTTTCCTGATCTGTAAAGTGGGCGTAACAACCCCTGCACTGTGTAGGGCCATCGCGAGGGACAGAGATGTCTCCGGAGCCACTTTGCACACTGGGAACAGCCGTGTGTGACTGTAGCCCCCCCCAGGAGCCGGCTCCTCCGAGGGCCCTCCGTGACCCCAGTGCCCCGCCTCACCGCATCTGCGTGTTCCTGCGGCTCCGGCTTGTGGCACCCACTGCCCCACGCGTGAGCTGCCGGCTTGTGCCTGCGTGTTCCCCGCGTGCCCCGGCTGGGTCACTGCTGGGTCCACGGTGCCTGGCGCACACCTGGGCTTCGGTTCACACTTGCCTACGTGAAGGGAGGGAGGGGAGGAAGAGGAGGGGAGGGAAGGAGGGAATGGAATAGGTATCTGGGAACTGCTAAATGCTGTATGAAGCCCTTTTTTGCTTGAAGGCTTTAACCTCGCCCTTCAGAGTCCATCCGTCCTCCTGTTCAATCGTGGTTTTATTCACTCATTCAACAGATATTTTAATTGAGCACCTGCTACGCCACAAGCCCAGTTCTAGGCACCAGGGAAAGAGCCAGGGTCCCTCTAGCACTGTGAACCAGCTGTCGTGAGACCAGGCGGTGGCCGCGCCCACCTTCTGGGCTGACCACCTGGCTGGAGGGTGAGCCTGCTCTGCTGGTCAGGGTGGGGCCCCCCGGCTGGGGGTTGGCAGGAGATAGTGGGCCTTTGACGGGCTGGGCCGTGCTTCCTGCCTTCTGTGTGAACGCTCCGTGGCAATGGAGGCTGGTGGGGCTGGTGGGTGTGCACGCGGTGATGAGACACTCAGGTGTCCCACAGAAGTTCGTGGGGCATCTAGTCCCCCCAGCGCCTGGAAGTGGCCTCCGTGGCCTGAGGGTTCTCCCTGCCAGGTGAGAGTCGCGCTTCTGCTGTGTCCACAGGTACGACGAGAAGCTCCAGAGCCTACACCAGGGCCGGCCACCTCCTGCCACCAAGACGCCACCACCAAGGCCCCCTCTGCCCACCCAGCAGTTTGGCGTCAGTCTGCAATAGTAAGTGAACTTGAGCCCGGGGCCTGCTCCTGTTCCCTGGAGCCGTGGGCACTTCTGTGTCCAGGGACGTTTCCCCGAGACCTTTGCCGCAGCCAGGCTTAACCCTGCAGGAAAAGTGAAGCAGGAGGCGGGGTCCTCACTGCTCTGTGCCTGTGTGCAGGGGACAGGGACCTCCTGAGTCCCTGCCCTCCAGGTACACAGCAGGGCACGGCTTCCCCCGCCTTTGAGGGGGGGTGGTCATGCGACTTCGGCCAATGAAATGGGAGTGGGGTGTGTCGCATCTGGAGGAAGCTCTAAGAACCCGTGGGCAGTGACCTCCCTCCGTGCTGATGTGGCAGCCCGGTGGCAGCCCGGGCCAGATGGCGCGTCCTCACTCTGCATCCCTGAGTGACCATAGCACACACCCCGCCGGCACCCAGACTGGACACGGGGCACAGTGGGAGTAGACTTGTGTTGGGTTCCGCTGCTGAGATTTAGGGATTGCTGTCACTGCAGCATAACCTGTTCTTCCTGACACCTTGTGTTGGCCACGTGACCTTAAACTCGCCCCTCCCCCCAGCTGGTTTTCTTATTTCTGAGATGAACGTGTCGGCTCATGCGATCGTTAATCTTTAACGACTCCTTAAACCATTCTGCGCCCCCGTCCCTCCCTCAGCATGGCCAGGCCAATGTCATCCGTCTTTTGTGATTCCGTATTAGCAGCACCTCCTCCGGGAAGCCTGCCCTGATGCGCCTGGCTGCACGTAGTGCCGTCCCCTGTGGCAGCCCTGAGCTGAGCAAGTCGCTGCGGGGAGTTTCTCTGACAGGCGGGCGGGTGCGGGAGACGGTATGTCCCATACTCGCCGTGGGGTGGTCGGGTCGGGTGCACCTGCGCAATATTCAGGAAAACCCCGGCCCGGAGAGACGCTGGTGCGTCCTGGAGCGCAGTCTGCTCACGTCCACGTGACTTAGTCATTCGTCGTTAGAAACTCGCAGTGATTTGGCTTTTTACGTTAAAGTCTGAAATCTGTAATGCCGGGGTGACTTTGAAACACGTTCAAAGGTTTTGAGAACCGAGGGGGCTGCGGGCGGCACCCGGGCTGGGGGGGGGGAGGCGCGCAGCTCACTCGCCCCTCCCGCGGGCTCGGGAGTCAGGATGGGTGGTGCGGGAGGCAGAGGAGCAGCCCCCACGGACGTCCACGCCTGACCCCCAGAACCCGTGCACAGGTCACCTTACGTGGCAATGGGGACTTCGCAGAAGTGATTAAGTCAAGGATCTTGGGTCGGGTTTCCTGGATTATCAGGGTGGGCCCGAGGCAATCACGGGGTCCTCGCAGGAGGGAGGGGGAAGGGTCAGAGTCAGAGAAGGCAACATGCCACGGGGGCAGAGGTCGTGGCCGTGGCGTGGGCCGGGAGTCAAGGAACCAGGTGCTCCTAGAAGCTGGAAGAGGCGGGAGATGGATTCTCCCTGGGGCCTCTGGGAGGGACGCCGCTGCGTCCGCCCGTGTTGGACTTCTGGTGCCTCTAGAACTGCAAGGGACAAATCTGTGTTGTGTTGAGCTACTAAATTACTGGTAATCAGTTATGGCGGCCACGGGAGAGCAGTACAGGGTGGCGGGTGGAGGGGGGTGTGCAGGGTGGGGAGTCTGAGCCGGGTCCGGAGCGAGGCAGGTGTGCTCCCAGACAGCGTGAGCCCGGCAGGGGCGGGGCGCGGCGTGCGGGTGCTGGGGGCATCTTGGGTGCGTCACAGCTGGGACCGTTGTTCCCTCTCCTGTCCCTAGACCAGCACTATGTGATAGAACTCTCTGCCACGATGGACGTGGTCTGCACACAGTCCAGCATGGCAGCCACTGGCCACACGTGGCTAGTACAGCTGAAGCCCTGAATTTCTAACTTTATTTACTTGTAACTGATTTACGTTTGGATAGCTGCGCGTGGCTGTTGACTGCCATGCTGACAGCACAGCTCTGACCGCGCTTCACCCCCCCCCGCCCCGCCCAGGCACGCACGGGAACAGTCACTCAGGCCTTGTGTAAGCACTTTGCCAACCGATCAGCAAGAGAGGGTAGTGTATGTTGAAATGCGACGTACCCACAGATGTATCTGGGATACAAGTTTTACTGCCACACAAGTTTTACTTCCTCTTCCTTTTCTAAACACTGTAAAAACGTGCTGTCGTGACCCACTCATCGGCCCCCACCGGCCCCCAGCACCGCCCAGGAAGGCAGGGCCAGGCAGGCACCCGCAGTGAGGGTGGGCCCTTCTGGGGGTCGCTGCTGAGAACTTGGCCCTCGGGGACCAGGCCCAGGGACCCCTAACAGCCGGCCCCAGGATGGTCGAGCCGTCGAGTGACTGCTTATCCGCATTTCTGAGGCCTCTGCACCTCCAGCCGGACGCTGGTTCTGCTGGGCAGGCTCTCTCCCAGGGCGCTCTGAAATGGGGTCCCAGGGCCCTTCCTTGGCCGGGAGACTCCAGCCACGCCTTTCTGATCATCTGACTTCTTGTCCAGAGCACTTCTGTCTTATCATCCAACAAAACTTTAAATATGAAAACCAAACACCAGAGGCCGAGGCAGGAGGATTGGTTGAGCTCAGGAGTTCGAGACAAGCCTGAGCAAGCGCGAGACCCCGGCTGGGCGCGGTGGCTCACGCCTGTAATCCTAGCACTCTGGGAGGCCGAGGCGGGCGGATCGCTCAAGGTCAGGAGTTCGAAACCAGCCTGAGCGAGACCCCGTCTCTACTAAACATAGAAAGAAATTAATTGACCAACTAAAAATATATACAGAAAAAATTAGCCGGGCATGGTGGCGCATGCCTGTAGTCCCAGCTACTCAGGAGGCTGAGG
>CAUYPO010058823.1:0-41303 GCA_963574435.1 Cheirogaleus major | reverse complement strand
CTGGGCTCAAGCGATCCTCCTGCCTCAGCCTCCCAAGTAGCTGGGACTACAGGCATGCGCCACCATGCCTGGCTAATTTATTCTATGCTTAGTTGTTTGGCTAATTTCTTTCTATTTATAGTAGAGACGGGGTCTCGCTCTGGCTCAGGATGGTCTCCAACTCCTGACCTTGAGCGATCCTCCCACCTCAGCCTCCCTGAGTGCTAGGATTACAGGCATGAGCCACCATGCCCAGCCTTGCTTGGGCTGCCTTAATAAAATCCCACAGACTGGGTGGCTTAAACAACAGAAGTTTATTTCTCACAGTTTTGGAGGCTGAGAAGTCCAAAATCAAGGTGCCAGCAAGGTAGATTTCATTCTGAGGCTTTTCCTCTTGGCTTGTAGGTGGCCACGATCTTGCTGTAAGAGAGCTCTCTGGTGTCTCTTCCTACAGGGACAGTAATCTTATCAGATCAGGGCCACACCCTTATGACCTCCATTAACCTTAATTACCTTCTAAAAGGCCCATCTCCAAATACAGTCATATTGGGGGCTAGGGGTTCATGTGAATTTGGGGGAACACAAACATTTAGTCCACAGCAGTTTCATATTGTTTCTTACAAAAAACATAATATTACCAATTTTATTTTATGTTGTCGTTTGGTTTACTGGTTTTTTTTTTTTATCACCCTCAGTACATTGGGAGCAGAAGGAAATCTGGCAGTTTGATTAGGGGTGGAGGATGCCTTTGTTATAGATCTGTCTCAGCATCTGAGTGCCTCCTGGAGAGGGTGTCCCTAAGCTGAGCCTCTGGTCCCCAAGGCCTCCCAGTGTGCCACTTGAGAGCCCTGGGGGATCTGAGGGTTGTGGCTGAGATGCTCTGGAACAGTCCACCAAAATTGCTGTAATTGATGGTAATGAAGGCTAATGACCATAATTATGCAGCGATGGTGCCCTGGGAGGACAAGAGCACAGTGTTGAGGGAGCTGCAGGCTACACACGAGGAAGCAGCTGACAGCAAGCGAAGTCCAAATGCACACGAGTGGGATGGCAGCCCCCCCCAACAGTGACTGATGGTAGTGACCAAGGCACAGGGGTTTTCCTGGGTAACTTATTTTTTAAAGCTGTGCTTTTTCTCAGACACTTACACCTTTGCAAAAATGTATGACCTTAAATAAGGCTTGTATCATGTGATTGCCTCTCATAATGGCACCTTCAAGAGACATGCTGTTAACACCACGGGGCCCGCATGTGATGGGTATGTTGTCTGTACCCAAATTCATGCACATCTGGGCGCTTCTGGTCTTTCACGATTACGAATACTGTAGTAATGTGCCTCCTGTGAATACATCATTGTTTGCAGGTGTCATTGTCCCTGTACGATAGATTCTCAGAACAGGAATTTGGAGATCAAAGATTATGCACTTGTCAATGTTAAAGATCTTTCTAAATCTCCCCTCCAGAAAGGCTGTACTATACATACCCTGTGAGGAGTACATGAGAAAGGCACCGGTGTTCTTGTAATCTGAGAGTTTTCATTGGAGAATAGTAAGTCCTGCAGGTTTCTTGGTATACTTTTTAAGCTTTTTTGGTATATTTTTTTAAATTCTCAACACCTAGCATGATGTGCGGCTTGTGATGTGCTTTCAGATGTTTGCTATTAGATAAATAAATGAATGAAAGAAAGAATATCACGTGTCCTGAAGCAGCCACGAATCTCATGCACACACTGGCAGGTACATACACACCTCTGTGCACACACGCGAAACACACTTGCTTTAAGCTGCATGTTCCTTTCCCTAATTCAATTGAACCTATGATGGACGGTGTGGAGGTGGCTTCCTCCTACATCCCAGGTGTCAGGCATGCGGGGGGCCCTGGGAGGGACTGGGTCCTGTGTGTCTTCCTCCAGCCACTCCGATGCATGGCCTGGACCTCAGCACTGAGGACAGAGCTGCTGAACAACATACAGGGCCTAAGCAGAGTGTCTTCCGTGCTCTTTGGGGGCTGTGCAGGGCTCTGAGGGGGACAGTTCACAAAGGTGAGTTTAGGAAAGGCCTTAAGGGCTGGGTTTCAAATTTTAGGATCCCTGTGGGTGCCAGGGGGTTGTTGAAGTCTTTTGAACAAAAGAATAGTATGATGAATGCAGCCTGTGAAGTTAGTTGGCTTGCTGTGTGTGTGATAGGTGGGAGGGGAGGAGGCCTTTGCTCCACAGGTCATAGGGGGGAGGGGAGAGTTGGTGTGGTATGGGCCCAGGAATGGGAAGGGTAAATGGGAGATAGATCACCCAGCTAGAATCAACATGATTTGAAAACAGAGATTAGGGAGAAGACAGCCATTGTCCATTGTGAGCCAGGAGGATGGGGGGCGGTCGTTACAGGGAACAGGCAAATGCAGGTTAATTCTGAGAGCTGCCTTTACCTGTCTGTCTGAGAGTGTCCACCTGCTGTGACTGCCACCCATATCCATAAGGCCCAGATTAGGGGGCAAGCACCCTGTAAGCACCGTTCTGAGTTGGCTATCTGAGCTCATGGCTGCTGCCAGTGTGTGTGTGTGGGGGTGTGTGGAACTAAAATTGACAGCCGGAGGGTCTTTTTTTTTTTTTTTTTTTTGAGGTAGGGTCTCACTCTGTTACTGGAGGCTAGAGCCAGAGTGCAGTGGCAATATCATAGCTCAGTGCAACCTCAAACTCCTAGGCTCAGGTGGGTGATCCTCCTGCTTCAGCCTTCCAAGTAGCTGGAACTACATGTACATGTCACCACACCTGGCTATGTTTGTTTTATTTTTTTGTAGAGATGGTTTTGCTGTTGCCCAGCCTGGTCTATAGTGTCATAAAGATAAAGATTGTTAGAGAATTGGGTCTCTAAACTGGAGGCTAGCAGCTAATTGAGAAAAGGGACACTTCTTCAGTTCTTTCAGAAGGAGCGTAGGTGCAGCCCAGTGGGACACAGTGAGTGGTAAGCAGGGGCCCCAAGGATAGGGCAGCGGGAGCCTGCAGCCTGGTCCAGCTCTCAGGGAGGGGGTGTTCTATAAAGCTCTGAGGCCAAGGGCCAGAGTGGCCCCCAGGCTGCAGGGAACTCATCACTGCCAGCGACACACTTTTAAATATGTGCATAGAGTCACAGGAGTGCTTCTGGGAAGAGATAGAGCCGAACCTGAGTGATATTTGGAAAGGTAGCTTGACAGGAGTATCTGTTCCAACATAGTTCAGCAGGGATATGTCCTGATGCCCTCCTTCGTGGTTTTCAGAGATGGTTATAAAATTTTAGAAAACACAGAAAAACAAAATAAAATAGGGCCAGAGTCAGGGCCACTGCCGCCACCATCATTCTCCAGAGCCTCTGGGACCCTCAGCGCCCCCGCTGCCCAGTCCCCCAAACCATCCCACTCCTCACCATGCCACAGGAGAAGACCTTAAAGCAGCGCCACACCTTCGAACAAAGTAGATGGTGTCTGACTTATCCGAGAGTGGCATCCTACCAAAATCCCGGTGATAATAGCACAAATACAAGGGTGAGAAGCAGCTTCCTGTCCTGGATAAAACCAGATTTCTTATGCTTGATCATGTCAACACGAGTGACATCATCAAAATAATTAGAAGGTGCTTACAGCTTAATGCTAATCAAGCCTTCTTCCTGTTGGTGAACAGACAGCATGGTGTGTGTCTCCTCGCCAATCCTGGAGGTGTACGAAAGTGAGAAGGATGAAGACAGAGTTCTGCATGTGGTATATTCCTCCCAGGAGATGTTCGGAATGATATTGTCGGTGTAAGACTAGAAAAATGCATCTATTCTAGAATTTTTTCAACTCTTAGCAAGGAAAAAAGGGACGTTACCAACTGAGATTGATCAGTTCGTCTAATCACAGATCATCAAAACAGTCATGTTCCCACCTAGGAGTTTAAGGAAGTTGTTTTTTTATTTCAAGCAGAAAAACTGAGCTCCAAATGAGCACATTCAGCTTTGGAAAACTATATTATTTAACCTAGGCTATCTTGTTTGCATTCTAAGTTGCCAACAACAACAAAAAAAGAAAACAGTCACCCTTGATCTCACCAGCTAGAGAAAAGCTTCTGTTCCTATCTGGAGTGTTGGTTTCCAGTCTGCTTTCTGTGCATGTCTGTACTAGTGTCTGTTTCTGTTTGGCCAGTCTCTGCCTCTCTCCCCGTGTCTCTCTTCCCCACACAGGATACAGGCTTTGGACAACAGCAGACTGAGCTGAGAAACAGTCTTTCACTTCTTCATTCAGCCAGTATTCACTCTTCAACTTCTTGTGGCCAATAGAAGAACAGCCCCATCTGACCTTAAGCTGGGGAGCTGATTCAGGGTGTACCCCCGTGGGCCCGGGGCCTTCACAGGCATCCATACGAGTGGACGAGGGAGCCCAGAGAAGGGTCACATGATAGGTGTGATGTGAGAAGGGCATGCCCCCGTTGTGGCTTTGAGATGGAGGAAGGAGCAGAGGATGAAAGTGCAAGGAGGCCTCTAGGAGCCGGAAGGGCTGCGATTCTGTCCAGAGCCTCTGGAGCCCCACAGCCCTTGGCACGGCAGCCAGGGAGACCCGCTTCATACTCCACCCACACAACTGAGAGGTAGTGCACTGGTGGCGTTTTAAGACACTAAGTTTGTGGGAATTTATTACAGCAGCAAGAGGAAACTCAGATGCTTTAATGTCATTAAAAAGTCTCTGAGGCCGGGTGCGGTGGCTCACGCCTGTAATCCTAGCACTCTGTGAGGCCGAGGCGGGAGGATTGCTCAAGGTCAGGAGTTCGAAACCAGCCTGAGCAAGAGTAAGATCCTGTCTCTACTTAAAAAAAAAATAGAAAGAAATTAATTGGCCAACTAAAAATATATAGAAAAAATTAGCCGGGCATAGTGACGCATGCCTGTAGTCCCAGCTACTCGGGAGGCTGAGGCAGAAGGATTGCTTGAGCCCAGGAGTCTGAGGTTGCTGTGAGTTAGGCTGATGCCACAGCACTCTAGCCCAGGCAACAGAGTGAGACTCTGTCTCAAAAAAAAAAAAAAAGTCTCTGAAAATGTTGGTGGCTATATAACATCATCTTACAGATTATCTTCTGGATCTACCATACTATATTTAACCAGTCCCCGGTGTTAGCTGTTTTGGCTATTTCTAATTTATGTCCTTATTGTCAAATTAGACAAATTTGTATCTAATTTGTGTGGCTAATTTATGCCATGGACCTTCACTGCCTGGGTACTTGTGGATAAGTCTCTGCATCTCTGTCACCTCGTCCCCCCATCCATGTGGCCTTGAAAGTTGAACAGAATGTGGACTCCTCGCAGTCTTCCAATTTTTCTTGTATTGCTTTTCCAAATTTTAATTGAGTAAAACATAATTTTGGAGAGGGAGGAAGTATCAGCTTTGTGGTCAGTCCTTGGATCTGCTTGCTACTTTTTTTTCTTTTAAAATTCTGGTTTATGAAATTTGTTGCATGTGTGCTTAATAAATGAGCACTAAGTGTAGAAGTGGGTGTATCTAAGGGAAATCCCTATAAGGATATCTCTTGAGCTCCTTCAGTTTTGACTAGTGAATTTTTGACCAAAAAAAAAAAGGTTACCTATTATATAGGGAATAAGAAAGGGACACTTGTAAGTAACCATCTATATGATCTGATTAAACTGAATTGTTACAGAGCACTTAAGTCAGTTAGTAGCTGACATATTAAGACAGCTGTTTCCAAGAAGATACTTTGTTTTTCTCAAAAGTCAGAACTAGATCAACATCTGTACCTCCTTCCCCCATTCCCTGCCTCCCTCCCCTCAAGAAACACCCCTGCCCCATCTTCCACCTGTTCCTTTCTTTGTAGCTGCAGACAGTTCTTCTGTCATTAAAGAAGCAAACAGAACACAGACACCCACGAAACCATCCTCCTTGGGCCTGAACCTGCTCTGGCTCTTGCTGCAGCATCTTCTCCCTGCCCTGCCTGGCTCCCACGCTTCTCTGGAACTTGCTAGTCACCTTCTCCCCCACTTACCCCTGCAGCTGCTTTTGCAAAGGTTAGCAACACTCTCCTAATGACTAAGCCCACTTTTTCACCCTCTGTGACTTTTTCTGGTTTTCCCTCAACCTACCTGATAATGCTCTCTTTCTGCCTCCTCCTCTGCCTGTCCCTTAAATGTTGGTTTTCCAACATTTACACCTAAATGGCCACCTCCTAGATAGCTACAGATACAGGTGTGTGCATAGAGATTTCTCACACACGCCCCTACCTGCTGAAGACCCCAAATACAGACCTGCAGCCCAGACGATTTGCTCAGCCCTTGACTCCCAGGAAGCAGCCGCCTCCTGGCCACCTGGACACCTGTGCTTAGCTGGGTCATGGGACCAGGCTGAGGCCACATTTTCACCCAGCCCCACCTGCACAAGCTGCTACTCTGTGCTGTACTTGGAGAATGTGGCGCCATTCATTGTGCCGCTCATGGCAGAATATGGAAGTCATTCTGGATTCTTCTCTGACACCCACATCCAGGGGGCACGGATCCCATGGATTCTCTGTCTGATTGCCCTGTAGCTGACCCGAGGTCCCCACAGCTGCATCCACCCGGATGATGGCTACTCCTTGGCTGCTTGCCCTGCCCCTCTTGGTGGAGCTGGGACAGCTTTTCCAAATTGCAGGGCCAGTTGTCTTGCTTTTGTGCTTGTAGTCTTTCAGTAATTTTTTCATCTTTTCTGGCACTTTTTTTTTTTTTTAAATACAGTCTTGCTCTGTTGCCCCAGCTAGAGTGCAGTGGCATCACGGTGACCTCAAAATCCTGGGCTCAAGTGATCCTCCTGCCTTAGCTGGGACTACAGGCACACACCACCACCCTGGTTAATTGTTCTATTTTTAGTAGAGACACTCTTGCGCAGGCTGGTCTCAAACTCCTGACCTCAAGTGATCCTCCCTCCTTGGCCTCCCAGAGTGCTAGGATTATAGGTATGAGCCACCGCACCTGGCCTCTGGCACCTTCTTGATCAGGATTTGCCTTGACAACTTTATAGCAACAACCCCACCACCACCACCACAGCCACAACAGCCCCACACCAGCACCGTCCTGTGCCTGCGCCAGCCACGCTGCCGCTTGCCTTCATCACTGTGCCAGCAACTGCAGTGTGCCCTCCTCCCTAGCACTTCTAGAGAAGGGGTTCAGTCCCCCCCAGCAGCAGGTACCCCACAACCCTACCCTGCCCAGGCCCTGCTACCTGTGGCCAAGTACTGCCTACATGGGCTGTGCCAAGCTGCAGCCTGTCCCTCTCCTTTCCTCTCTAGAACACACTCCAGAGGGTGGCACTTGGACCAGTGTCATAGTGGGTAACTTGGTGTCTATTATCAGATCTAGGAACAAAATGAAATATTCCTTTCCCCAGAAGGTGCTATGCAAAATGTTCAGACAGAATGCCAATGCTAACGTTTTGTTGTGGTTTGTTTTCTCTCCAGAAAGTGAATCCTGATTTGTTCCTGTCTCTCTTATCTAGCGGTAAGCATCCGTGGCATTCAGGAGGAAGATCCCCCGCACGCGCAGCTCACCAGGCTGGATAACATGCTTCTGGCTGAGGGCGTGTCCAGGCCGGAGAAGAGAGAAAGAGGAGCGGTGGCAGTGGCCGGCACAGCAACACCAGGTGGCTGTCCAAATGACAATAGCATTGAGCACTCTGACTACAGGGCCAAGCTGTCCCAGATCCGACAGATTTACCACTCTGAGCTAGAGAAATATGAACAGGTGATCTTTCTGCATGGAAGAGTTTCTATCATGTGAATGCGCATTTGTCAAAGCAAAACTGGGAACGCTAACCACCTTTCCTTTGTGGTGCAGAACAGGGAGTACACCAGAGGTGGCCAGTGTTACTGAAAACCCTTTCCACTGACTTCTCAGTCACCAGCCTGTGTGTGAGCCAGGGCGTGGCAGGTGGCTGGTGCAGTGTGGAACCTCCCGCCCCTTGCTGCCCTGCTGCTCAGTCACAGGCTGGCCTGTCTGTGTCCCCATCCCAGGCCTGCCATGAGTTTACCACACATGTCACCAACCTTCTCCGGGAGCAGAGCAGGATGAGGCCCGTCTCCCCCAAGGAGATCGAGCGCATGGTTGGCATCATTCACAGCAAGTTCAGTGCCATCCAGATGCAGCTGAAGCAGAGTACCTGCGAGGCCGTGATGACACTGCGCTCGAGGTTCCTCGATGCCAGGTCAGGGACCGCACACAACCCCGCCAAGGCCCCGAGGGTGGGCTCTGAGGAAGGTCACGGAATCAGTGCTGGCTGGGGTTGAAGATAACTGGGAAGACGATCCTGAAGTATTGATTGCTCTTTTCAGAATGGGGAGTCGTTCCTAGAGTCCCAGCATATTAACGTGGACGCTGAGGCTGTCTGTCTTTGCAGGCGTAAGCGACAGAACTTCAGCAAGCAGGCGACAGAAGTGCTGAATGAGTATTTTTATTCCCATTTGAGCAACCCTTACCCCAGCGAAGAAGCCAAAGAAGAGCTGGCCAAGAAGGGCGGCATCACAGTCTCCCAGGTGATGTCCTCTTCTGCCACATACCGCCCGCCCGCCCTGTACCTGGAAGGTGTGGAAGGTTGAGTTTCATGAGGACACCCAAGGAAGTTAGTTAAATATGTGGAGGGATGGTGTGAAACAGGAGCCAAGTGTGTAGGCTTTGTGTCGGCCCGCCTAGGCTCAGATCCTGGCTCTGCACTGTGAGTGTGGGACTCAGGCAGGTTCTCTCCTCCTTAACTGTGAGACAGCAATGCAAGTGCACCCCCCAAGAGACCTGGGGACTCCCTGAAGGACGAATGTGGAATGTGCAGTCCCTGGCCCTATAGCCTGCTAGTCTGCCCCTAGCATCCTCTGTGGAATTGAGGGCAAAGTGGGGAGGCGCTGAGGCAAAGAAACATTCTAGAGGGTTTTAAAGTGGGAACAGTAAGTCCAGGCAGCCTAATGCAGAGAGGCCAGTCCAGGCCATACCCAGGGGCAGTGTGAGTGTGCAGAGCAGGGCCTGGGCACAGCACTCCTGCTCGGGCAGGCACAGGCCCCAGCCTCTGTGGCAGCAGTAGTGGCAGGCCCTAACACATGGCATGGCTCACCGAAAGTCACCACAGCCCTCTGAAGTAGCCCCTTCTCCAAACTTCACAGTTGGAGGGACTGAGTTTCTAGTCCTCAGGCACCATGCTCTGCCCCACCCCGCCCAGGCTGAGTCCAGCAGCATTTCTGTGATGGACAGCTTGAGGAAGCCCTCAGGGTCACACAGGGAGCAACGTATCACAGAGGTGCCAGTCACATCTCCCTTGGCTTACCGGGAACTACTGTGGTGTCACCAGAAACAAGGCCAGAGCAGGAGCAAGGGGCAGTACCTCTGGGTCTTCAAGGCCCTGGGAGAAGTGTCAGGTGCAGCTGCTGCTTGGGCACTGCCAACAGCTGTCTGAAGAGCAGCCAGGTTCACTCCATGCCTGGGGCCTCTGGAGAGCAGATGGGTCTTGAGACTGAGACTTCATCTGGAGAGAGGGTGGGTTGCAGACAAGAGTTTAGAAAGCACCATCCACTTTCCAGACACTGTCCCACTGTGTGGCCTGGGCCCTGAGACCACCCTGCGCCCACCAGCAGGAGAATTCGGTGCTAGGAGCCCCTTCCCACTTTGGTGGGACCACCAGGTCTTGGGACATCCTGAAATTGCTGATGATTAGTTGAAGGGGAGGGTCTTTCAAATTTGGGTACAGACGTTATACAGGCTGCAAGGTTCGCCTAAGGAGAGATGGGGGCAGGAAGGGCGTGATCAAGGAAGGCTGTCGCAGCAGAGGCCCATGGACATCTTCAGGACAGAATTAGCTCCAGCTCCAGGCTGAGGAGGCCCGAGGGAGAAAGGGGGGCAGGGAGCCCAGCTGAGGGCGGGTAGTGGGGGGCCCCAGACAGCTGCAGCTGCCTCAGCCAGAGGCCTGGGCAAGGAGTGGCTGGTGGCTCCTGAGCTACAGCAGGTGGAGAAGATGCCTCGGCCTGGGCGGTGCCACATCCACAGCTGGCGAGGTGCTGTGTGGGGCTGCTCCCCACGGAGATGGCAGGCCCTGGCCAGGGGCCCACCCTCCTCCAAGCACTGGTCCTCTTTCCTCCCAGCAATGGGTCCCACCTCCTTGATCCCTTCACACAGAAAGCTTGCTCTTTGTCCCTCTAAAATGTCATGGAAAGTATTTACTGCCATTCTTTGCAGACCTGGTTTCACAAGTTCTGGAGCATTCCTTGTAGATAAGTGGAAGCCAACTGCTTACTTCACATGAGTCAAGAGATGGCCGCCTCATGCCCAGGGACAGTCAGGGAAGAGGCGCTATTTTAGGAGCAGGGAGCACACAGAAGCATCTTTCTTTTTATAGTTAACATTGCAAGGATGATGTAGGGACATTAAAGAAAAACATTTTTTTAAAAAGACAGAGTCTCACTCTGTCACATTGCCTAGGTTCAGTGGCGTCAGCCTAGCTCACAGCAACCTCAAACTCCTGGGTTTAAGCGATCCTCCAGCCTCAGCCTCCTGAGTAGCTGGTGTAGGCACACACCACCACACCCAGCTAATTTTTCTATTTTTAGTAGAGACAGGGTCTCACTCTTGCTCAGGCTGGTCTTGAACTCCTGAGCTCAAGCGATCCTCCTGCCTCAGCCTCACAGAGTGCTAGGATTACAGGTGTGAGCCACCACACCTGGCCAAGAAGAACACTTTTAAGGAGCAAAGGTCATCCACCATCCTACCCATCACTCAACAGTTTCATAGCTCTCGCTATACGACGTGTATATTGCACTTGCTTTGGGATACCGAGCTGTGACCCTGGGTGAGCACCAGATGTCTCCATGCCTGTAGGAAGGCTCTGGCCCCAGGGGTGCTGACCCAGGGGTGATTCTGTTCCAGGACATTTTTTGTCATAACTTGGTGGGGGTATGCTCCTGACATCTGGTGGGTGGAAGGCAGGGACAATACTCAACCCCTACAATGCACAAGACGCTTCCACAGAGAACGATGCGGCCCCCAGCATCAGCAATGGTGCTGAGGGTGACAAGCCCCACCCCCGGGGACTCCAGTGCTGGTTTGGAGTCAGACCTGGGCTCAGATTCCATCTTGGCCTGGCCAGCTCTTTCACCCCTGGGTCTCTGCTTTCTTACAACATGGATGTGATGACAGCTCCTTCCCGGGTCAGTATGAGGAGTAGGCAAAGCAATGTATGAAAAGTGCTTAGCTCAGCACCTGGGTCATTCCAACTACTCCGCCAGAGTTCGTCCTTGTCATTTGATAAGTTCTGCATTTGATCACATTCCATTCTTTCCTTAGACTGAACTCCCAGCAGTAGGGTTACTGGGTCCCAGGGGACATATGTCTCCCTGGCTCTCCCTTTCCCTGCAGAGGAATCCAGAATGTGACCTGCAGCCTGCTGCCACAGGGAGCAGCAAGTGGCACTTGTCTCTTGTGTCTCTAAGCCTGTCACAGATGTTCCTGCTTTCCTTCCAGCTCCCTCCTCAGTCCAGGTTCTAGCAGCACCTGGTTCTTAGGCAGCAGAGTTTATTTCTCTCTCAAGACACACTGGGTCCAGGTTGTCTTCAACTCGTGTGGACATTTACCTGGGTCCACGGTTATCTAGCGCCACCTTCTCAGTCCCAGCCTCTGAACCAGCCCCCAGACTGAGTGTGTCCAAAACCTTTTCCTCCCTGGCAGTGGGAGCAGCAGGCACCCTAGGGAGACCCCACAGTCTGTTCTCGTGCCTCACACTGGCTCAGCTCCTCCAGCAACTTCTGTGTGGGTGTCCACAGGTCTCTAACTGGTTTGGCAACAAAAGAATCCGGTATAAAAAGAACATGAGAAAGTTCCAAGAAGAGGCTACCATTTACATGGGTAAAACAGCCACAGATACCACCGAAGTCGGGGTCCCAGGGAACCACACCAGCTGTCCATCAATACCCAGCTATGGTGAGTGAGGCTGGCCCAGGCTGGGGACCATTGTCTGTTCCCATGTGGCCGGGACCACTGAGCCTATCCAGGGAGGCTGCCACGGGACCACGCTGGCTGGTCACTCTCTCTGGCTGGTCACTCTGTTCTGTTCGCGTTGACCACGGCCACGATCTCGACCAACAGATACCGGCAGGCAGTGCCAGTGCTGTGGAGACAGAAACGCTGGTACCAGTAAGAAAGGACACAAGCAGTGTGGTGGGGAGTGCCCTGCTCTCCCCGCTGGGTAGGTCCTTCCTCCCCCACCACACAGACACGGCTTGGGAGGGGCCAAGACCACACGCCCACCAGCCTCTTGCTGTTGGGGGGATTGGGTGGATCCCAGCTGAGGGGTGCCACAGCTCTGCTGACTGCTGGCTCCTGCTGTGACACTCATCCTCGCCCTCCCACCTCTTCCAGGTTTGTCTGGGCCCTTCATGCTGACCAGTACTGAGGGTGCCTTTCTCACCCTGCAGACACTGGCCTCTCTCCGGCCCTCCCCTGGGGGAGCCAGCCTGCAGTCTCAGGTAAGTCTGGGGCAGCCCTGCAGAGCCCCAGTGGGTGGCTGGTCCTCAGAATGGGCCATCTTGTCAGCCACCTCCCGGCCTGACCTCAAGGGGGCTCCCTGGAGGTCCTGGCAACCTCATGGCCCCTGTTGTGATGACTGTAGGTTGGCTGAGCCACCTCCAGGGGCACAGCTCTTCAGGGCCCACTCTGCAAAAACTGTGCTTCACCCCCACCTCCACCTGTGGCAGGGAGATAACTCACAGGGCCACCAGGAATAGTCAGCCGACACAAGGCCCCAGAATGAGGGCTTTGGCTGTGGAGGGGAAGGATACTCCTCCTAGGGGAGCGTGGGGAGTAGGTGGCATCTGTCCCTGGAGAGGAAGGGGCAGGCAGTGAGCAGGAGGCCTGGAGGAAAGATGGGGCCCTTCCCACTGCAGATGTGGGGCCTTGCTGGCTCAGACCCACCATGTGCCAGTACCGCAGTCCTGGCCAGGAAGGAGGGTTCTGCGCCGGCACCTCCCTTCCTGCTGTCTGGTGAGGAGCTGCAGGTGCCCAGCTTGGCCAGAGTGAGGATTCGTTTGGGAACTAGGAAGAAAACAAGCCAGCGTCTCAGGCAGCTGACGTGCCCACCTGTCACAGGCCCAGCCTCCCCAGATGGTCACAGGGACCTAACCCAGCTGCAGGTGGGGCTGGGGGGACCTGGGGTGAGGATTGTCCCGACGACACCACATAGGCACAGGTGTGACACGCTCACCTCGGAGTGAGGCTGCATACTGTCGGCCAGGGCCCTGCAGAGCCCACAAGTTCCCTTCGTGGAGGTGTGTCCTGCAGAGCCAGGCAGCCCCTCCTGACTGACCACCTGGGGGCTTAGAGCAAACACCTCCTGGTGCTGTTGGCAAGGTCTGCCCTGGCAACAGCCAGTGCGCACCCCACGCCTCCTGCAGTGGCAGCTGCCCTCCCATCACCATGGAAACCCCCAGCCAGGGCACAGGTGACAGGCCTCCTCTTGCCCTTTGCACCACTGTGGCTCAGTCCTGTACCTTGTGCATAGTAGGCGTGGATGTGTGTAAGATAAGTTAGGGGCTGAGGGTCCCGGCCACCACCAGCCCTGGACCTACCAGGCTGTCCTACCCACCCCACGTAGCAAGCAGGGATTGTCAGGGTCCTGGTGCAGATGCCACAGCCTGCAGGCACCCACACACAGACTGTGCCCGGCCTGGCTACTGTATCCTGCCCTCGTCTCTCGGAGCACCCCCACCCCCAACGGCAGGCCCCGAGACGACCTGCCCTGGCTCACAGCTACCTTCCCCATGCCCCTCACAGCCTGGGCTCCCTCAGATGCTCCTTCACAGAGCCGGCAGCCCTCCCTTGGCCCTGGGCGCCAGCCTGTCCCCACCCATTCCCCACTAACCTCTTCCTTTTGGGACGTAGGCCTGCCATCCGCTTTCCTGACCAAATGCCAGGTGTTGTGTGTCCATCCGAGGGCAGAGTGTCCCTCAGCAAGTGCACCTGCCTGAGCTGCTCTCAGACCGACAGGCCTGGCGTGCGCCATGCCCAGCAAAGTGGGGCGGGTCCTGTGGACAAACGTCCCAGAGGTGTGGGCACCGCACCACAGATGGAGCCCCAGCCCCTCATGGCGAGGGGCCCTTGCCCATCAGCATGGGCACTGCCCTCCTGGCTGCCCAGTCAGGCCAGGGTTCAGAGCCTCCTCCCTCTCACTGAGTCTCACCATGACGACGTGGGGACTGTCATGAGCTCCAGGCCTGACCCCATCTCCCATCCCTCAATGTGCAGAGACCCCAGCTGCGCTTGCTGCCACGTCAGTCCTTTGCCGAAGCCCCTGGGGCTGGCAGTGGAGGCCAGTTTGTCCACGGCACAGGTCAGGTGGTGAGGCTGCCACGACCCATCACTGACCACTCTGTCCCCTCCCTCCCCTCCTGGCTCTCCTTCGAGGTTATCTGTTGGCCTGATCTGAGCCTTCCCAGGGGCCTCAGGGACATGAGGGCTGGTGGTCACTGGCCTCATGGTCAGCGCCTCTGATGTTCAGTTTCTGTCTTTTCAGGCTAGAGGTGGCTGGCAGGGGGCCACCCCCCCGCTGTCGACCACCTCACCTGCTGGAGACCCTGGCAATGTCAACTCTGACGCGTTTCATTAAGTTTTGGGGACAAGCAGAAAGGAGTGCCACATGGGCTTCTGTGCTGGCACTCGTGTTGTTCTGCACCTGCCACTGATGACCTCAGAACACCCAGGATGAGGGAGACGGTGGCCCTGAGCCCCCTGTCCTGGGCTCTACCCGCAGTGCTGGTCTGCTGGGATTCACAATGGCCCAAAACGCCACTTGTTCTCCCACTTCAGTTTGAGTTCTTAATATTAATAGCAATTTTATGGTAAGACTGAATTGTCTCCTCTAGGACTCGTCACAAATTTTCCCATTAAAATTTTTGACTTATTTTATTCTTGATGTTTGTTCACTAACAGATTGGTTCCGGGTGATAGCAGACTCAGTGGGCACCAGTCATAGCCGCGAGTGTCGTGTGTAATGTGCCGCTTCCCACACTGTGGGGTCAGCTCGTTCTGTTTGGATTTAGATCTGTCCTGAGCTCAGAATTTTGCTGGGAATTGGTTTTGCATTTTGTGTTGTTTTTGCTGTTTTGCTATGTTTTTATTTTGTTTTTAGCTGAAAAGTCATTATAAACAATAAGCTTCCCAAGCACTTTTCCTGCACTCTGTGCTGTGAGGTCCCACCAGCCAGTCTGGCCAAGGCTTGGCGCTTAGTGCCCCCCGACTCCTGCTTGAAGCTTCAGAGGGACCGTTCCCCACCCCATCCCACCCCTTGCCAGGTCGTGGCTTCCTGGCCTGCAAATGAAGATGACGGGGTGGAGCTGGACTGTTGGGAGATGTGAACGTGCTGCCAAGCCTAGAGCAAATGTCCCCTGCTCCCCGTCAGTCAGTTTCGCGGTCACCCCAACTCCACGCTGTTAGCCGCCACCATGACCAGTGACTGAGCGCCTGCCTAGAGTGTGGCGTCCCTTGACACGTCCCGGGAGGGCTTCCGTGCGCCTCCACACCAGCTCACCCCAGGTCCCAGCCAGCTGGGTGCGCCGATGCCCTCCAGTTCCTCGCCTGGCTGTGAGGGCTCCAGGCCAGGGGCTGCCCACAGGAGATGGCGGCATCCCGGCCTGCTCCACGAGGGCTGAGAGTGGTGGCCACCTCGAGTCAGGGTGGGGGTCGTCCCTACCTCTGATCCTCACTGGGCTCCTGCCTGGCCCCAGCTCTGGCTGCCCCCAGACCCAGCCCCTGCCATGGACTCTCCAGAGTTTCAGCCGGAGGCCAACAAGTCCCCAGGCCTCTGTGCACTGTGGTCAGGCTGCTCCCGCCCATCGCGTCACCACACCGTGTCCTCCACACGCCTCCATTTCTGTGGTTCCTAAGAGCCAAGCACAGGATCTCAGCTGCAGGCAGTACCAAAAGGCACAGGAAAGCACCTTCGTCCCTCCCTGTCCTGTCCTGACCCCTTCCCCAGGCGTGTCCTGCTGCAATGATCTGTGATAGGGCACCCCGGCTTTTGTGGCCCCACTTGTCACACGACACGTGCTGTTGTCCACCCCACTCTTCCCCACGTGATACATCTTGGAGGTTGCTCCTCATCCATCCCGGAGCGGCCACCACCTCTGCCTCGTGTGGCCCCAAGTGTGGGATATTGAGAGGATTCCCATCTTTGCCGCTCCCTGAAGCTCAGCCTTGTCACAGGGTTGATGGCATCGCCACCCTTCTCTTCCCTCACTGCCTTGCGTGCTGCCAGGGCCGGGGAGAGCCATCAGAGACCCCTCAGTGCAGCTGCGACATTTCTACTGAGCCCTCCTCATCTTCAGCCCCATCCCTGCCAGCACGAGCTGTTTGAGTGCTGGGCAGCCCTGACATCCAGGGCCCTGGACTCTGCAGCCTGGGGTGTTTTGGGGCCAGGGTGTGACTGGATGGGAGGGGTATCTGGGGATGAGAGAAGGGGAGACCTTGTCCCTCTGCCCACTCCTGGCCATAGCTGGATCAGCTTGTGGTCCTACCGTGGGTTTCCCTCTCCACAGTGTCTTGTCTGGGTTTTCTATCATTTGCAGCCAAAAGATAGAAGTGACTCCCTCTCCCTGGCCTAAATTCCTGTCATCGCACTTCGGGTGGCTGAGACAGGAAGATTGCCTTGAGGCCAGGAGTTCGAAACCAGCCTGATCAACATAGCCAGACCACATCTCTACAAAAAGTAAGAAAATTTAAGTGGGGGTGGTGGCACTTGCCTGTAGTCCCAGCTACTCGGGAGGCTGAGGCAGGAAGATCGCTTGAGCCCAGGAGTTGGAGGTTGCTGTCAGCTAGACTGACGCCACGGCACTCTAGCCTGGGTGACAGAGTGAGATTCTGTCAAAAAAAAAAAAAAAAAAGATGAAAAACACCTATCAGGGAAGGTACCTTCTGAGGCAAGCCCTGCAAGAGGTCAGTGAGGGCGCACGCTGGGGCACTGCCTGGCCCGAGATGCCCACGCGCTCGGAGACATCTGTCATACTCAGTCTGTCCTGGATGATCCCAGCAGTGTGTGGCCAGGTGTCCCTGGGCTGGTAGCAGAGGTGACGGTAAAGCCACAGGACTTGCTGTGAGTGAGAATGGGGGTGGCTGGAGTCTGCGGAACAGACAGGGAAGGTGGGGCGGCGGTGTTCAGATCGGGACAGCCAGCCTCGAGGTGTCTGTCTCACGGCTGGGCACGTGAGCCACGTTCAGGGCAGAGGTCTGCCCCAGAAAGAGCAGTTTGGAAGTCAGGAGTGGCCAAAATATGGGACAGAAACCAAGAAAGGGTATCATGGAAACCGAAGGGCAGACATATCGGGAGCAGACGTGAAGCTCCACCAGGAGGGAGAAGTGACGGCTGGACCCAGCAGCAGGAGTGACAGTTCCAGTGGCGCCATGGGGCCTCAAGTCAAGAGAGCATCCTCGGCTCCAGCAGTCAGCTCTTGAGATTCACAGCAAAGACGTCACCAGGGGACTTGGGGTGTGGGAGGGAAACTGAGGCAGCAAGTGAGGGAGAGCTGCTGGGCAGGTCCTGGGGGAGGGTGGGACGTGCCAGGGCAGCCCTTCTGGGCGCTGGAGACAAGGCAGCCACGTGTGTGTCTGAGGCTGGCGCTGCGGAGTCCTTGGTCTGAGTTGCCTGCTGCTCTCCTGCGCCCTCTTGTGACGGTGGGGTGACTGCAGATCACGTTTAGGAAATTCAGAGCTAGACCCTCCCCCAGGTCCAATTCCGCACATGTACCTAACACTATCGTGCCAGGTACAGTGGCACACGCCTGTCGTCCCAGCTACTCAGAGGCTCAGATGGCAGGGTCCCTTGAGCCCAGGAATTTGAGTCTGGCCTGGGCAACATGGCAAGACCACATCTCTTTTGTTTATTTATTTTATTTTTATTTTTATTTTTTTGAGACAGAGCTTGCTGTGTTGCCCCAGGTAGAGTGCAGTGGCGTCAGCCTAGCTCACAACAACCTCAAACTCCTGTGCTCAAGCAATCTTCCTGCCTCAGCCTCCCAAGTAGCTGGGAGTACAGGCGCGTGCCACCATGCCCAGCTAATTTTTTCTATTTTACTAGACATGGGGTCTCACTCTTGCTCAGGCTGGTCTGAAATTCCTGAGCTCAAGCAATTCCTCCCGCCTCCCAGAGTGCTGGAATGAGTGAGGAACCTGCAGCCATAAGGCAAATGTGGACTTCTAGGTCCTAAAGTGCAACCTTTTGGCTGAATCCAAATAAAATCCTTTTATTAAAAAGAGGGCAGCAGAGAAAGATGGAGCTTTTCTTGACTCTAAGAATCTTGAAATCAAAGGGCCTCAGGTTCCCCACACTTGGAGGGTGACAGTTTGTAAAGATTTTTTAAATGGGCGGGGGGGACTTTTATCCCAATATCTCTGGAAGAAGACAGTAGTCACAGACCTGGCCTCTGGGGAAAGGACCAAAAGGCTGGGGGATGGCAGGGGAGACAGTCTCATGTTTCTCTGTGCAGATGCTCCCCGACTTATGATGGGGTGATATCTGGTTAAAGCCATTGTAAATCGCAGCTTGTAAGTTGAAAGTGCATTCAGTGCACCTGAACTAGCGGCTAGCACAGCCATGCCCCCAACATGTTCAGAACACTACATTAGTCTGCAGTCGGGCAGAATCATCTGACACAAGCCTGCTTTATAATAAAGTGTTGAATATCTCATGTAATTTATTGAACACAGGACTGAAAGTGAAAAACAGGGTGATTGGGCACTTAAAATATGGTTTCCACTGAATGCCTTTGCGCCATGTTAATATAAAAAAAATCATAAATGGAACTAGTATAAGTCAGGGGCCATCTGTATACCCTTGGACACTTTGCATTTTAGAAATCCTTAAGAGAGGCCAGAAATGGTGGCTCCTGCCTATAATCCCAGCATTTTGGGAGGATTGCTGGAGGCTGAGTTGGGTACCAGCCTGGGCAACAGAGCGAGACTCTGTCTCTAGAAAAAAATAAAAAAAACAGCCGAGTGTGGTGCCGTATGCCTGCAGTCCCATTTACTGGGGAGGCTGAGGCAGGAGGATCGCTTGAGCCCAGGAGTTCGAAGCTGCAGTGAGCTATGATGACACCACTGCACTCCAGCCTGGGTGACAGATTGAGACCCTGTCTCTTGAAAAAGAAATAAATAAATAAAAGTAAAAAAAGAAATACCTAAGAGATTGTTTGTGTAGGGAGGTGAGTGAGAGCCCTTGGAACTGGGACCACTACCCTCAACCTGTCCTGCCTATTAACCCAGCTCTGACTGGGGCCTGCAGGTGCGTTATCAGGGGTTGCACCCGAGAGGGGCCAGGACACAGGGAGGAGGGTGAGCATGAGGATAGGGTGAGGTCCAACTGCTGTCTCGCCACTGGCCACCAGGAGTCACCCCAGCCCGCAGACCCTTCCTGAGAACACAGGGCTGAGGCTGGGAGACCTTCCTCTCCTGGGCTGGGGACCCAGGGATGTAAAGCCCCTTTCTGGGCAGCTTTGGGGTCTGAGAGCTGATTCATGAAAAGAGCTGGATTCAGGGCAGGACATGTTAGTCATCATGTCCCTGGTAATGCATTTGACCTTCCCCCACAGGTCTAGGCACCTTCCCAGACATTTGCATATATGTATATTTCTGGCATATAATTTGCATGCTTTAGTTGATCAAATTTGTGTGGTATTTACATAACTCTTCATAGATTTGTCTTGCTTCTGTGAGCCACTGAGGGTGACAGTGACTGGTCATCTGGGTCAGCCTGGGCTGTCTCTGAGGTGGGTGGGGTCTGTGCCTTCACCTAACCAAGTTCCATGAAATCACATCTCTCTTTTTTTTAGAGGCAGGGTCTCACTCTGTCACCCAGCTGGAGTGTAGTGGCGTCATCATAGCTCACTTCAGCCTCAGACTTCTGGGCTCAAGCAATCCTCCTGCCTCAGCATCCTGAGTAGCTGGGACTACAGGCACATACCACCACGCCTGGCTAATTTTTCTTATTTTTTTTTTGTAGAGATGGGGGTCTCACTATGTTGGTCTCAACTCCTGGCCTCAAGCGATCCTCCCACCTCAGCCTCCCAAAGTGCTGGGATCACAGGTACGAACCGTGGCACCCGGCCCACATCTCAACTCTCCATTTAGTGAGGCAGAGGCCACTATCACTGGGGCAGGGTTCCAGGCAGTCGGACACAGAACTGATCAGAGTCTTGTGTCAAGGAGGCCACTCAAGAGCTCCAGACAGGCGTATGCGCTCTCACCAGCTCCTGGCCCAGGCTGACGCTCTGAACCAGTTGTGGGCAGGAGGGCTGTGATGCTCCCCATGATCCCCACATTAACCTCACTCTCCCAACAAAGGAAAGTCTTTTCTAATGTTCATCGTGCCAGCTGGCAGCGGATTGGAGATGAAAGGGGCTGGCTTTCGGGCTAGACTGTTTCAGATGGTGGCTAAACACCTGCATTGCGTGATCCTGCTGGGCGTGGGCCACACAGCCCCATCACATGCTGGGGGGTGCTGGGCTAGCAGATCTCTAAGGGGTCCTTATTTGGGGATAGTGAGAATTTGGAGAGCGAGGGGTAACACTTTCAATCAAAACACCCAATCAAAAGCCCAATGTGTAGGAGCCTGAGCTCGGGGAGCCGGGGGCTGCCTTCTCAATCAGGACACTGAGGCAGCTTGGAAGGGCCCCCGCTGGCCCGTGGTTGCACTGATTTATGCAGGAAGCACCAAGGCTGACACTGGCAGGGGCACAGCACAGTCCCCCAGGAGGGGACTGGTGCTATTCTTACTCACCTCCCTCAACTGCAGTGTTGAGGGGCAGGGACACAGGGAGGACACCTGGAGGTGCGTGTGCAGGTCCTCTCTCCCAGGATTCCCCAGCCCACCCTGCCACCTACCTGGGGCCCTCACAGGCCCTTAGCAGCCTCTGCAGCCCCCTTCAGACACCCTTGGGCTGGTCCCACTGCCTGGCCAGGGCCTCCTCACACCAAGCACCCCTGTCGGGAGGGGCTGGACCCCACCAGGATACAGCCCGACCTGCCGGAACCCAAGAGAGGACTGGGGATCCTGGGTTCGAGTCCTGCCTCTGCATCCTGCCTGCTGCCCACCCTGAGCCTGTTTCCCCTTCTGCAAAATAGGAATAGCAGGAGCTCCCAGCCCGGAGGCCTGGTGGGAGTCATGTGCACACAGCAAGGTGCTGAGCACCGTGTCCAGGCAGGGGTGCTCTCGAGGGGTGGGGTGTTATATTGTCCCCTTTTGCCTATGGGGACATACAGGCTGGGAGAGGGAGGCCGCTTCGCTCCTCTGCTGGGCCGTGAGGGCTGGAAGGTAGAAACAAGGGTGGACTGGCCTTACTCCCTGCCCCTTCTATTCTGGGCCGTCAGGGGGTGATCTTCCAACACGAATAGGACTCGGGCGTGTTTACTACCAAGTCCTGGCTTCCTTTCCCTCTCACAGTCCAATTCCTAGCTCCTTTACCCCCACCGGCCCTACAAGATCCGTCTTTGAGGTCATTGCCCTCTTCACCAACCCCCTCCATAAGCACACTCCCTCCACAGGGCCTTTGCACTGGCCGCCCCCTCCTAAGTGCCCTCTCCTCCCCTCCTGCCTGGCTCACTGCTGTCCTCCTCCCCAGACTCCTCTGCTCTGGGCCCAGCCCCTCTTGCCAGGCCCTGATGCCCCAGAGTGAGTCCCTGACTCCCCACCACCCTCCCCAGCTTCCTTCCCCACCGGCTGCTGGTGGCACTAGACCCCGGAGGGGCGGGGCCCTGGCATTTCTCCCCCTCCCGGGCACTATGTTCTGACCACTATCCTGGGGTAGAGAAGATGACAGCTGGGGCCTGGCCCTGGCTGAGCTTGCCCTAGGCCTGTCGCCCCCATACCCTTGGCCTGGAATCGCCCCTCCGCCACTCACGGTGCAGGGTGCTGTGTGGCTCTAGGAACAAAGCTGCCCCTCTCTGGGACAAACCCTTACACCTTCCTGGCCAATGAGGGTTTTCTGGACTGAAGCAGGTCCTGGGGGAGGGGCAGGGGAGAGGAGAGGTGTGGTCTGTGTTGGGGGAGGTCTCTGATCTCAGTCACCCTACGTGGGTCTTTGGTTGAAGTTTCTTGGCAGCGTCTGGTTTAATTTCACAGTCTCTACCGTGAGAGGGGAGGAAGGGGCAGGCAAATACTTGAGTCACAGCCCCAGCCCTCTCTGGGACCTCAGCATTGTCCCCCTGGTTCAGGACTCTGGCCCCTCCCCTCATCTGGCCCCACTTCTGTTGGTGCTCTGGCCCTGCCCCTTTCACCCTGAAGCCCTGCTCCTCTCCCTGCTGCTTTGAGACCTGAGCCTTCTCCACCTCCAGGGAAGCCCTCAGGGTCACCTGGGATAGAGGGGAGGCTCAGAAACAGGTTCTGGCCCTGGGGGTTTTTGCTACTGTCCCTGGTCCCTAGACCCCCTCTCCAGGCCCTGGGTGAGTGGGGCATAGCTACAAAACCCTTTCAGGTTCCCCTCCAACCTCAAATAACGGCCACAACCACGCACCCTCCCAGGGCCACCAATAAGGGTGTGATCCTGAATCCTAGAAGACATTTCCAGATACCCTGGACCATGTGTGGCAAGCTTTAGAGGAACCCCCAAATCCAGGTCAGAGGAATATCAAGGCCAAGTTAGGGTGTGCAATGGCAGCTTCAAGTTCCCCCGCAGAGCAGTTTCAAGAAGGAAGTTTCAAGGGCCCCTTCGTCAGTGTCTGGTGAGGCCCTATACTCAGTCCCTAGTAAACATTTCTTTCCCCCTGTGATTCCAGGGGGGGTGTTTCAAGGCCCAATACACCAGGGCCCTGGAGAAAGTCTGGAGGCCCCCAAACTCTGGTGAGGAAGTTGAGACCCCAATTTGAGTGCTTTGGGGAGTTTCAACTCTTTCACCCAGCACTAGTGCAAAGTCCTCCTCTGGGTGAGTGTCGGGAGCTGAGGCTGCCTGGGACACCCAGGCTCAAATCCCTGCCCCCGCGTTTGTATTACTGAGGGTGACAGTTGTAGTTACTGAGCACCTACTGCATACCAGCCTTGTGTTCACCAAGACCTGAAGAGGCAGAGGCCTTTGTAAGTTTAGGCCCCAGCTGGGGAAACTGAGGCTGTGAGGTTGAGTGGGGACAGGGCCTGGATCTGACCCAAGAGGATGGGTTTTGCACTCAGGAGTCTCTGTAGTGACCCAGCAGGGGAACAATGGGAGCCATGGAGGGCGTGGGAGCAGGGGAGTAACCCAAGCCATGCAGAATCTGGAGACACTGGCCATGCCATGTGGCCTGGGCTGCAGCTCCCCCTTTGGCCACCAGGGGCCATCCCAGCCTGAAAAAAAGAGGTTGCCCAGGCCCTTGTCCTGAAGCCAGCAGGAAACCAGGCCCTACTTCCAGAGCCTGCCACTGGGACCTCAGGAAGGGAAGTGAAGAAAAGTGAACCGCCTGAGCTTCAGTTTCCTCCTCTGCAAAGTGGGGCGGTACCAGGGCCGGCCTCACTGGGAGAGGCCAGTGAGCAGATGCAAGTAAAGTGTTTAACAAACTGTAGGTACTTAATGGATGTGTGGGCTACCACTCCAGCAGACGGACAGATGGATGATGCTGAAACCTGGCAGTAGGGTGTTTTGAGGAAGACACTCACGGCCATTTGGGACATGCTGAATCCAAGGGGCCTGAGGAAATGTCCAGTGGTCTGGGGCGTGGGCCCGGGGGTGGGGAGCACTCAGGCTGTACTGACCTCCCTCCCTGAGGCCAAGGGAGCCAGGGCTTCCTGTGGGAAATCAGCCCAGTGACAGGCTCCTGGCTGCCTGGCATGACAGCTGGAAAGGGGTGAGCTCCCCATCATCAGGGGTGTGCAATCAGGCAAGGGGTCTTCAACAGCACCTGAGCCAAGAGGCCTGATTCTCCACAGACACACCAGGAGACGAGTCACAGCCTCACAGGGAGGGACTGAGGGTGGCACCGCTCAGCCACTGGATTCCTCAGTCAGACAACAAGCTCCAAAGGGTTAGAGAACGGACATTCCTCATCTCCGGGCGCCCAGCAGGCCACTCCCGCCTGCTGGAGCGTAAGCTGGGCCTGGCCCCGTGGGCTGCGTGTTTTTCCAGTGGCCTGTTTAGCCACGGCCTGACCGCAACCCAGATTCCGTTGGGTCGGCCATTTCCAAGTGTTTGTGTTCAACTGGGCCAGACAGCAGGCGGGCCGAGGCCAGGGGCCCAGGCCTCCCAGAAGGCCGGCGAAGCACCCCCAGGCCCTCACCCCGACATCCTTCTGCCTAGAAGCCCCCCACTAAAGCCACTCCGTGCCAGTTAACAAAAGGTGGGGGCCGATCTTGCTGAAAAGGCCCAGGCGGAGCTCGTGTGACCCATGAGGAGGGCGCTGCCCCTCCCCCCCAGGACTCCAGGTGCAAAGACACGCCCCTTGCTGAGGCTGACTGACTTGAGCTGCACTGTTCCGGCCTTGGAACTTTACAGTCAGCTTGGGACCGGCTGACAGCCACAGTCGCGGGTCAGAGGCCAGGGTTGTGTGTGAACAGCCCTACCTTCCTGTGGGAGCCTGGGCAAAGTATTCCCCCCATACAGCCTCAGTTTCCTCACCTGTGAAATGGGGATAATAAGAGAACTGTCTTAAAGCGTTGTTGACAAGATCCAACCCAACTCATGGCAGGTGCTTCACAAACCTGAGGACTCTTCTATCCCTCCTGACTGGGTCTGGCTCTGCCTCCCCCATCTGACTGAAAGCTCCCTGAGAACAGAGGCTGGTCCTCAAAAGAAGGTAGTGAATTGGGGTTTGTTTGACTGTGTCCCTCCGCTGCTCAAAATCCTCGCAAAGGTAAACTCTACAACTAGCATTCAAGGCCTTTGGACATCTGACCCTGGTTTGGCAAACTCCTATTCACCCTCCAGAGCCCATATCAAAATGACCTGTCCTCCAGAAAGCTTTCCGTGGGCCCTCCTCTGGGGTTCTCCCAGCCTCTGGCCCTCTTGCTAACAGAAGCCTGACCCTATATGCCGGGGCATCTGTGACCAGTGCTGCCTCTCCCTTCTGACTGGGGCTCTGTGAGGGCATTCCTGGGGCTAATTTTGTGCACGATGAAGCGTATGTGTACCCACAGGTCTACATGTAGACATCACATGTATGCCCATCTGCGTGTGTGTCCCTGTGCTAGGCCCCAGGACAGGCAGCCAGGCCAGCTCCCATCAGACAGTGGCATCTTTATGAGGCAGAGGGAGGGGGCTGAGTCAGGCCCTGGTATGAGGGAGCCACAGTCAGACGGGGCTACTCTGGCTCGCCTGGGAGCCTATTCCTCCGCCAACCCTCAGCCGGGAAGATCTGGGGTGGGAACAGCGGGCCTCAGCCTCCACCATGTTGGCGCCGTGCCTTGAGCGCCACAATTAAAACTCCAGCTCCATCTGGGGCACGGGGGGAGGTTGGGGCCCAGGGACGGGCCGAGTCCTGAGTGGGAGCCCCCGCCCCCGCCCTGATGGAGGCCCCTCCAGGCAGCCTTTGAGGACATACCTGAGGTTTGGCAGCACCCTGGCCTAGCCAGCCCCCAGGGCTGAGTCAGCAGGAAGGGATTCAGGACTTCCCTGGAAAAGCAGCTGGGACCTCGAGGCACCCCCCCAGCTACCCCTCCCCAGGGCCCTGAGAGCGTGGGCAGTGCTTCGTGTGCCCGGCATGGCCCGGTGTGCCTGGTGGGGCTGACCCACGGAGGGCCGTGGACAATTGGAATCAGCTCTGACTCGGGCCAGCCGGGGTCGAGTGGCTCTCGATGTGTGGGTGACGGGCGGGTCGAGGGGCACTGCGCACAGCTGCAGACACTGCCGCATGCTCCTGTGGCGTGGGCCTTTGTGTGAGGTGCGTCTGTCTGCCCACATGGCTGTGAGGTGGGGCACAGTGTCCAGCGTGTCTGACATGCACGGCGCGTCTGGCCCCTGCACTTTTTGGGTGTGACTGCCTATGTGGCTGTGCCACCAGTTGGGTGACAAGAAGGTCGTGGGCAAGTATGGGAAGGAGTACCTGCGTGCAGGGGACAGGCACAGAGTGTGACGAGGACAGTGTGACCTCAGGACTGATGATGGGTGTTTCTGGCTCTGTGTGACATGTGCGCCCTGTGCAGGGTGACGTGTTTCCCGGCGTCCACCTCCGGAAGTTGGTGTCTGCTGCCCCCATCGCTGGGATCTCCTCCCTCCCACCTGCCTAGACCCCCAGACCCCAGGACCTGGTCTCAACTCCTGCCCTGGAAGGGGTCAGGCAGTGTGACATCAGCATTCACCTGGCCTGCACTTTCCTGATGGCTCCCTGCCTTCATTTCCACCACTAAAGTGCAAGCATTTCCCCCACCTGACCGAAGCCAGGTCTTCCCGCCAGGCTGGCTCTGGTCGTTGGGGTCTGAGACTGGGTCCTACCCAACGCCGAGAGCTGATGAGAGAGACAGACGGGGCTGGGGAAGTGGTGGGTGGCCCTGCCAGGTCCACAAGGCCCCGACAGAGGAGCCAGGGATGTTCAGCCAGGACAGGAGGCGGCTGACAGGGAGAGGGCACTGGGCTTCTGGGTCTGGACCCTGCACAGGCCGCAAAGTGGGAGGGGACAGACCCTAGTCTCATGAAAAAATCACTTTCCAACAAGCTGAATCCTGCACCAGCTCCAGGGGAGCCTTTGTCACAAGACTTCTATAACCCTTTCCTTCTCCAGCACCTTCTGTGGCTCCCTATCGCCTGCCAGAGAGAACTCAGACTCCTTGGTTAGTATTCGAGGCCCTGCTCCCTTCTATGTATCTGCCTTCTGCTACCCTCCATGGAGGTTCCACTCCTCCAGCCTTTGCATATACTTTTCCAACTGCCTGGAATGCCCTTCCTGCCTTGCCCACCTGGCAAACTCCTACACATCCTTCAAGACCCTACCGCCTATGCCCCCTTCTCCAGAAAACATCGCTCTTCCTCCCATACCACAGTGTCCCCATTTGCTGTGTGACCCTGCCTGGACAAACCCCTTCATCTATGAAAAGGGGGTGAAAATCACCTTCCTTAAAAGCATATTTTAGGGCCCCAAGACTAGAAAAATACCCTTAATGTGAATTAGGCCTTGGCGGCAGGCTGGGTAAGAGGGGCTTATGTCCAGTCGGCACTCAGCGTTCATTTTTATCTTCCTCCTCTTGGACTCTGTGGTTTTAAGACTCTTATTTTAAACATTTTACTGTTCCAAGATTTTTCTCCCCATCATGGTGCTAGGAATTTTAAGAACCCCTGGTTCTAAAGTTATAAAAGCCTAAAATGCTATGAGGGGACCCAGGGCTTCCTTGTGGCCTGAGCTGACCCCAGGGTGGCTGGAGCTGGGGTCTTTGTGGGGGGGCTCCCATGTCCCCTCGTGCCCCCCAGCCTGAGGGGCGTGGTCTGGCAGCCCCAGTTTGGGGGCAGGCAATGGATTTACCAGGAGGCAGATGCTGGCCTGAGCGCCCAGGAGGGAGGGGTTTGGACACCCGGCTGGAGTGTTACAGCGGGGGAGTGACAGCGTCCAGCGGTGCAGGGCTGTCAGCTCAGCGTGATGGCTTCCTCATCCTGGAGCCTCAGTTTCCTCTGGAAACTGGAGCCAGAAGCCGCGCTGTCCACGGGGGGGGGGAGGGGGGAAGGGGCCAGGGCTTTAGCTTGGGCGGTGCCATCCTCCTGAAATGCCCTGCCTGGCTGGGCCGAGGCTGCTGGGGAGGGGGCTTCAGGGGAAGGAAGAGAACAGGGGCCAGGCCAGCTGCCTATCTCAAGCCCGGCTGGCTGCCCCAGGCCTGGCAGCGGCTGAGGCCCCAGCGCTTCCCCAGTGAAAGGCATTTGGCCATGGAGCCCGACACCTCATCACCATCAGCGCAGACGCCAGTTCTCCCACAGGTGGCAAGGGGAGGCCCCCCATCCCGCCACTCCCAGGACCCCACTAGGCTGCCCTGAGCAGGGTTCAGGGCAGGCAGGCCTGTGGTCTGGGTTGCTTTGGGTGGGGGCCTGTGGCCTCTGAGCACCGTTGTCACCTCGAGGTGTAGGCACAGTAAGTCCTGGATAAATGCGTGTGCCCCTACCCCCGCCAGGTCCCTCCTGTCTCTCGTCCATCACAGACTATCCAGGGTGAGGCTGGGGTGCGAGGCCTGTGGCCTCCTCGACCCAGACTCCAGCAGAGCCCTGGGGCCCACCTTCGGAGACCGGCAGTGGTGCCCTCAGGTTTGCCGGCTTCTCCCCATCCGGCCCTCCGGGCCCCCATGCCCACCCTAGGGAACGTCTGCCCCGAGGAGGAAATGGCTTGGTGAGGGCTGCAGAGGTTGGGAGCTGCCGAGGCCCAAGCCGAGGGCGGCCAAGGCCAGATGGGACAGAGCCAGGGGCCCTGTGGTTGAGCACCGACCCCAAGCTGTGTTGGGGTCTGCATGTGTGAGCCCATCTCCCCTGGCCTGGAAGGCCTGGCTCTCTCAGAGCCCCTGGTATTGCTGGCATAGAGCTGATGCCTCTAACAAGATTGAGGATGCAGGGAGGTGGGCAAGAGGATGGGCGGGTGACTGAAGAGGAAGTGAGTGGGTGGGTGTGCAGAACCCCACACCCTCCTCCCTGCTGGCACCCCTTCCCTGGGGGTGGTCAGCTAGGGACAAGTCTCCCACCCTTGTGGGTGGAGGTAGCCCCTCCACCCACACCACATTGACACCTTCCAGGAACCAATGACCCCTGGTCAGGGGAATCAAGGGAGCTCAAGGCTGCTGGGCCATCCAGGAGCCCCCGTTCCTGCCAGATTCACTCCAGGGCCAGGGCCAGGACCTCGGTTTCTCTGCCTGCAAAATGGGCATGTGGTCAGAGCAGCGCCTGCCTTGTGGGGTGTCAGGAGGACTCGTATGGCCACATGCACACGGAGTGCCAGCCAGACACGAGTTTCCTCCAGACTGAGGGGCCTGGCAAGGTCAGAGAGCCTGGGAGCCTGGCCTCGGCAGCCCTGCCACCACGTGGCTGAGGTGTGGCCGGCGGTGCCGCCACCTGGCCAAGCAAGTCCAGGGTGACCTCGCTTGCTGCTGCCTGCCCAGACGTTCCCCTGCCAGAGCCCTTCCTTCTCCACTGCAGCTGGGCACAGGGCCAGGTGCCGAGGAGGAGGCCAGGCCAGGCCAGTGGCTGCTACCGTGTTCAGTGGTCACGGCCACACAGGCTCAGGCGGCTCACTAGTCTCTCTGCATGGCCGCAGGGGCCCACCTACCTGCCCTGGGCCCTTGGGGCCCCGGAGCTGCTTGCACTCATGTGCCCCATGTTTCTGCCTCGCGAGTTTCTGTCTGCGAAGGCACATCTCGGTTGGGCAGCCCCAGCCTCCGTCCTTCCGCCCCAAAGCTTGACACCGTGAGTTGGAAATAAAGCATTTTTAATTGAGCCCCCGGAGTATCAGCTCCAAACCCCTGAGGGGTCTCCAAGCACCAAACACATGAGAATTGTCCCCCCCAGCCCAAGACCCCCCGCATGGGACCCCAAGAAGCCCCTTCCCCACTTTCATCAGGCCCAGTCTGGACTCCCTAGGCACCCCCCACAACCAGCCTCCCACACTTTGTTTCAATAAATAACCCCAGGGACAAAGCTTGGGGCAGGGAGCGCCACAACAGGTGGAGAGAGGCTGCGTGGCAGACGTGAGAAACACTAAGGGCAGAGTGTCTGGAACCAGGGTCAACAGACACAGGCAAGTCAGAGACGGCTTTTGAGCTGGGAGTGGCTCCCTCCGGCTGGGGCTGGATGCGCTGCCGCTGCAGTCTCAGGGCACCGGCTCCAAAGCCAGAGCAAACTCCACATCACTTCACACAACAATCCCCTCTGTCTGCCACTTACACCACCAGACACTCCCAGTTCTTGTCTTGACCCTAAATCCTGGGTAGGGGGAGGGAAAGGGGACCCAGAAACCTGGGCGGGAGCCCATCTGGGGAAGAAAGGGGGGCGAGACTTCCTGGGGACAGCAGAGTCTGGAGAGAGGCAGGAAAGCCACTACAGGCCCAGGTCACTGCTGGACCCTGCCCTGGCGGGTGCGGAGGGGACCCAAGGCTTGGGCCTGTGCCCGGCCCACCTCACCCATCTCCCTGCGGATGTCTCCGAGTGCTGTCCCCGGGGACTCCAGCAGCCTCTGGAAGAGGCTGGGCCGCCCGGCAACTGGCTCCCGGCACTGGAAGGTGACAGCTGGGCCGGAGTCAGCCTTCATCTCCCGTGAGAAGCCGTCAGAGGAGCCATCGAAGCAGCGGCCGATGGCGATCTCTTTGGCCAACCGCGGGCTCTGGTCAGTGACTGTGTAGACACCGTAGTTGTGACCCAGAGGGTCCAGGGGGGCCAGCATGGCAAAGGCAGCCAGGTCGTCAGTGGGCACGAGTGGGGGGTGCCGAGCCAAGTAGTCCTGCAGGAGCCCGTTGACGGCCACACGGCGGCAACTGCCCTGGGGCACGATGGTCACCAGTGTCCTGTCCACCTGGCGCTGGTCGAACAGCATCCCGCTGCACTTGAACTCGACGCAGGCGGCGGAGGTGCCGGGACGCTGAGGGTCTCGCACACTGCGGGCGTCCCGCAGCCCGTACAACTGGCCCTGGGTGCGCGGGTGGCTGCCCCCAGCGTTGTGGGCACGGACCATGTACTCCTGGGGGCCCTGGATCTTCACCTTGAGGAAGCAGGCCCGGAACTCCTGCGGGTTGGGCCACCAGGCCAGGAGATCCCCAGTCCAGGAGGCAGGTGCGCCCTCTCGGAAGGGGACCACGTTGTACTCGTACTTGTCCGTCTCCACGCGCGAGAAGCGGAAGTGGCTGGCGGTCACTGGGGCCTCCTGGCATTCCCGCAAGCTGCGCCACGGGTACACGGGCCCGTTGGCCTCAGCTGGGTTGCCGGGCCTGGGTTTGGCAAGGTTGATGCGGAAGCCATTGCGTTTGAAGGCCGGGTCGTCGTGGTCCATCCGGCGGTAACCCAGCCTGTCCAGGTAGGGCTGAGTGACGCCCACGGTGGCTGGGAGCGGCCTGGGCAGGGAGGGGGCCGGCTCCAGCTCCTCACCGCCCAGGGTGGCCGTGATGAGGGCCGTGTAGGCATCGGGCCGGCTGGCGTCGCAGAAGGCAGGGAGGCAGGCGCCGTTGGGGCCCGTGACTGCGCTGTCGAACCGGCCCCAGGCGCGGGGGTTGGCGGAGAAGCCAGGGGCAGGCTCCAGGTTGATCAGCGTGACCACCACGCCCTCCACCTGCTCGCTGGGGCTGAACTTGTCATTGACGTAGGCGCGCACCTTCACGAAGCAGCGGCGGCGCTCGGGCACGTCCAGGTTGAACAGGCGGCGCTCCCGGATCTCCACGTTGCCCACCAGGAAGACGCGCTCCTCGCGGCGCACCCGGGGGCCCGAGGACCCCTCCTGTCGGAAGCCGCTCTCCTCCTCCCACAGGCCGGTCTCAGGGTTCAGCGACCACAGCTTGAGGGCCTCGCTGTGGCCCGCCATGCGGATCTGGTCGGAGGCCACACGCACAGCCACAGGCCCTGCCTGCAGCTGCTCCCCGGAGCCCGGGGCGCGCAGGTCAACCGAGAACATGCCGTAGGTGCGCAGCGGGGCCAGCTCACCGTCACTGTCCACGAAGCGCAGGTCACTAGGGGCGGCGGTAGCCGAGGTGAGGTCTCGGGGGTCCACGAAGGTCACCCGGGCCTCCACAGGCCCTGCGTAGCGTCTGCCGTCAGCTCTGCGGAAGGCTCCGGGCGGCAGGACCAGCTCCCCCAAGGGCGCCTCGCCTTGCAGCTCGCCGAGAGGGATCGCGTTGCTCTGGCTGGCATCCAAGATGATCGGAGTTTTTTTCCGCATGGCCTTGACCTCGTGGTACACCGCAGCGCCTCGAGGGTCAAAAGGCAAGACCCGAACAGCGTCCATGAATTCGCCGCTGGGGTCCAAGAAAGTCACCACCAGCCGCTCGGTGGAGGACGGCACCTCGATCGTGAAGTCACCTTGGTAAGCGGTGAAGCCAATGGGCTCCCTGCCCAGCAGGATCCTGGCAAAGCGCAGTGGCTCCCCCGAGTCCGCAGCCACCACTCGGCCCCGGACCAGCCCCCCCGGGGGCAGACACTTCTGGCAGCCACACTCAGCCACCACCTTCACCGGGAGGACGTAGCCAGAACAGTGGATCTCCCTGCTCTGGAGGCGGCTCACGGAGCAGCAGCGGGAACCGTCGTCCCCACACCTGGGGCCCAAGCCTGCAGGGCCAGGGCAGCGAGTGTCCGGACAGAGGCCCACGTCCAGGTAGGTGGGGCCGCTGCCCGGCTGCCCACAGTCCTCTGGGAGCTTGATCAGGTGCTCCTGGGGCTGGGGGTCACAGGCCGCCTGGCCTGGGGCTGGAGAGCAAGGAAACAGCCAGGTCAGGGCCGGGGGAGAGCTCCATGGACTCCAAAGCTGGGGGCTCAGTCTGGGGTCAGGGGTCAACCCAGGAGTGGGGACTCAGCGGGGGCCTGGGCCTGGACTCACCGGGGTCAGAGATCAGTCTGATGTTGGGGCAGCATTTGGGGCTGCAGTTTAGCTGGAGTCCCAGCTCTGTTCAGTGTCAGGGCTGGGCGGGGGTAGGGCAGAAGACACTCACCAAGCACAGTGAGCCTTGCGGTGCCCGAGCGCACGGCACCCGCCTCGTTCCACGCCTTGCAGTGGTAGATGCCAGCCTGGTCTGGCCGCAGCCCCCACAGCTCCAGGTGGGCCCCATACCTGTGCGTTCGCCTGTCCAGCAGGGTCCCGTTGTGGAACCTGGGTGGTGGGTGGGCAACACCATAGGGCTCGGGGGTGCCCAGGGAGCTGCAGAGTGGCTTCCCCAGGGCCAGCCTCCTTGGTAGCCCCTCTCCCACACATGCACACACCCCAAAGCTGCTCCCACTTTCCAGAGGGGAAACTGAGGCTGGCATCTCCTTCCAGACAGTCTTTGAGGCACCACATAATCACGGGAGATCCAATCCAACCCCAAAGCCAGACAAGAGGCCCCCGACCCCCCGGGCAGGCACTCACCAGGAGTATTTTTTGGGCATAGGAGTCCCCGAGGCTTTGCAGCAGAAGGTTACATTCTGGCCAGCCTCCCGCACTCGGGACTCGGGGTGCTTCACCAGGTAGGGCTTCTCTGAGGGGCAAGGTGGCAAAGGTCAGGGCTCTGCTCTGACTCAGTTTCTCCCAATGACCCTTCCCAAGAGCAGGTCCCTGTCCTCTCCCTTCTCCTAGGGACGCCCTAGTTCACCCCACACCTCCAATGGCTGCTTTCTGTCTTATTTCTTCCTGGTTTACCTCAGTGTTGGGATTTCCTCCCCAGTTCCTCAGCCCCCTATGGCCCTTGCTGTGAGGTCACTTACGCAATTTATCAAGGACAATGGTAACCATGGAGATGGAGCCGTTGGCCTGAGCCTGGGCCATCCCTGCAGAGAAGCCATCCATGTGGGCCCTGACACTGGCCTGGCTGTCAGCACACACGCCAGGCACCCGGAAGGTTCCATGGGCATCACTGGTGGCTACGGTACCAGGCTGGTCTTGAAGGGACACCCTGGCTCCTGGCAGCGGTTGCCCAGATCGAGTGACCACAGAGCCCAGGAGGATGTGGTCGGGGCACTCGCAGGTCTCAGGGCTGCACTCTGAGGAGACACAGGGAGGCAACAGGGGCAGAGGCAGCCTCTACCTCCCTCTTGGGGAGGGCTTTCCCCTAATCAGTCACTCAGCAAACACACCTGGAACCATCACATATTGTGCCCCTCCGAGGCTTTAGCAGGTCCTGGCTTTGGAGCAGCCCCTAGTATAGGGGGCATATGGGGCCCAGGGCTGTGCCAGGGAAGGGAATCAGGGTCCAGAGAGGTAGGGAAGAGGTCCTGGAGTAGGAACAGGAGAGGTGAGTCTTAAAAGATGGAGAAGCCCCTCCCAGCAGGACAGAAAATGTCTAGGCAGGGGCTGGGGGCCCAAAGAGGGCTGCTTTCTTGGGTGGAGAACCTCTACCTCCCCTCCCAATCCCGTGGTTTCTCCAGAAAATGGAAAATTCCACCGGAAACTTCAGGGCAGAGGCACCAGGAGGGCAGAGCCAGGCTGGGTGGGGTGGGGACCCCAACGCCCCATTGGCCACCATGTGCCCCCACCCTGTGGCAGGCTCCAGACTGTGTTTGTGGAGCCCAGGCAAGCGAAATTTCCAGTCGCCTCCTGGCTGGCCTGGTGTTTGGCCCTGGGAGGCCCTGGGCATCGTGTCTGCCAGGGTGTGAGCGCGTGTCTGCGTGGGCGTGGGAGACCTGTGGGGGCTGCAAATGCCACGCACGTGTGCCCCCCAAGTGTATGAATTGACTTCTGTTTGCCCACAGAACGTCCGTACGCTCGGCAAGCACACAGGGGAAGCGCCCTGCGAGATCGGCCCGTCTGCCTGCACACGACCCCCGCGGCGCCCACTCGTCCAGATGTGCAGTCCGCAGTGCTACTTGGGCCCGGGGGGAAGGAAGGGCCCATCCGGACTTGGCTCAAGAGTGCAGGTCCTCCAGGCCCCGCCCTTCACGCCTCGCCTCTACTCTCCGGGCCCCGCCCCGACCAGCCCCTCCGCTCCAGGCACCGCCCTCCATGTCCAGCCTCCGCCTCTAACCCCACCTTCTCCTCCAGGCCCCCCCCCTACTCTAAACACGGCCGCTCCCCCGGGTCCCGCCCCTCCTACCTGGGCACCGCGGCCGCACACACTTCTGCGCCTCCAGGGTGCGCCCGGGACACGCATCCCCTGCGGGGCTTGGGCAGCGGCGGCGGCGCAGGCGACGGCTTGGCCCGCAGCTGCCTGAGCAGGGACCCCACGGGCCCCACGCGCCCCAAGCGGTCTCTGCGAAGGCCAGGGAGGGAGGTCAGGCAGCCGCCCTCCCCGGGAACGGCGCCTCCGGAGCCTGGTGACAGTGCGGGACTGAAGGATTTCCCCACCACCACACACACACTGGTACGTCCTAGGTTGGGGGCTCCGAAGAGCCGTTTCGCCCACCGTCCCCTTCAGGCCTCCTCGCCGGGGGCACCTGTCCTGGATACAGTTCAGGTGCCGCCCCGCCCCGCGCCCAGGTAAACTCCCCGAAGTCAGTCCAGTCCCGCTGCTCTCCCAGCGTTCTGTGCACACCTTGGGCTCAAGACTCGCCAGGTGTCCTTGCCTTGCACCTTTGCCCCCGCTGTTCGCAGCGCTTCGCCTCAAAAGCCCCGCCCCCTCGCTGGGCCCCGCTCCTGTGGGGTCCCGGCTCCTCCTAGCCACGCCCACACCAGCGCGGCCCTGCCTCCTCCCCGCCCACCCCTTCAGGCCCCACCCACTCGCCGCCAATTTCAAGCCCTTCCCTGCCCTCCCAAGGCCCCGCCCCTCCCGCAGGCCCCGCCCTCACCGAGCGGGCAGCGGAAGCGCACGTGGTAGTTGGAGCAGCGGCGGCCGCGCAGCTGCTCGCGGTTGAGGCACCAGAAGCCGCGCGTGGGGTTCATGTGCACGCGCTCGCCCACGGCGGACGGCAGCGCCCAGTCCGTGGTGCGCGCTTCCAGCGCCAGCGGCCGCGGGCACACGCGTGCAGGCCCATAGTAGAAGCGGATGGCGGCCAGGCTCTCGAAGTCGCCGTCGCCTCCGGGGTGGTCCACGTTGAACCAGGAGGTCCACTCGCTGGCCTCTGCGGGCACCGCACGCGTGAGACCCGGGCCGCAGCCTGTCGGCCCCATCGGTGGTGCAAGGGCCTACCTGCTGTCTGAGCCCCTCCGCCCACGACCCGGGTCCAGGGGTCTCGAGATGCGAGCAGGGGAGGGGGCATCCCCCCGCCCCAGCCCTAGGTCTGCTGCCCGGTGCTGAGCTGGCCCATCGTGATCGTGCCCTGACAGCCTCTTACACCCCTGACTGAGGTCTATCCGGGCATCACATCCGCGGGCTGCCATGTCCAGGGACATGGAGGGTCCTAGGCCTTCTCCCGGTTTGTGTCCCCCTCCATGATCCCGCCAGCCCGAGCTCACACCCCGAGTCCACAGCGCAGAAGGGACTCGGGCCCAGGCTGCCTCACCTTCCCAGTCCTCCAGGGCTAGTGATGGCTGGTCGGGGTGCACAGACCGTCCCTCCAGGCCCCATGCAGTCGCTGTGGGCACCTCGGCGGAGGCGGTGTCTGTGGGAGGGTTGAGGAGTGGGAGGGCATGCTGATGAGCACCGCTGGAAGCCTCCTCTTAGGCAAGGTGGGTCCATGATCATCCCCACTTTACAGAGGAGGAAACTGAGGCTCTGAGAGGCCAGAACCCAGATCCAGCTCTGGGGACTGCAGCACACCTTCCTCTAGGAAGTCTGCCCATGGCCACCATCCAGACTCCCTCTCTCTGACAGCCCCAACCCCAGGGGTTGGGGGAATCCATATGCACCCTACTCCAAGTCTGGGATCGCCCCGAGTGTGCTCAGCTGCCACCAGTTCAGTTGGTTGTGCCTCTGCCCTTGGGCTGGGCTCTGTCCCCTGGCATCCATTTGGCCAGCTGGAAGTCCTTCCCTCAGTTTACCTTCCACCCTTCTACTAAGGGGCCCAAGCTGGCAGCCAGAAGTCCTTGGCATCTAGCCTGGCTTCTCCAGCCAGGAGCTGTCCAAGACAGCCAGGGCAGGGCAGGGTGATTGCCTCAGACAAGTCCCTTCGTCCTCAGATCCTCGGTCTCCTCACTTGAGAAATGGGCCCCTTCCCCACCCTCCATGTTCCAGAAATGGGCATTTCTTCTTGGGCAGTGTGGGTGGGTGGGTTTAGGTGTGTGTGGGGAGACAGCTTTGACCCCTTCGACCCAGGGCGGGAGACCTGGCGATTCCGGGCCCAATCGCGCAGGGCTGGGTCAGGTGCGCCGAGACCCGAAGGAACCGGGGGTTCGTATCCACCCTCCCGGCGCTCCTACCGTGTCTTCGCCGAGGGAAGAGAAAGGACGAACTCCGCTCCCCGCCCCGGGTGGTCTCAGGGCTCCATTTCCCCGTCGCCACCCTCTCCCCGCATCCCCGTGCGGGTGACGGGGACCCCGTCCCCGGGGAGCGCGCGGGCCCTTTGGTTCTCTCCCCGGGCGCGGCTGCACGGGAGGCCGCGGCCAGGCCTTCGGGGATTGGGCCGGGTTCGGGTGGCGCCTCACCTCGGGCCCCCGCCAGGTGCGCGGCGGCGACGCAGAGACAGAGCAGGGACGTTAGTGAAGCCATGGCCCGGTCTGAGCGTCCAAGGGAAGGTCCGGGCTCCGCGGCTCGCTCGGGTCGGACTCCGGCGGGTTTGGCAGCCCCTGGGACTGAGGGTGGGGGCGGGAGGCGCCCGCAGTCCCCGCCTCATTCAGGTCCCGCCCCCTGGCCTGGGTGACAGGCGCCCGAGCAACCCCTCTGGGTCGCCCCCCTCGGTGCGTCCGGCTGTGCCTCGCCCCCAAGCTGGCCTGGGTTCCCCAGTCGCGGCTGGAACGCCTCCCGGAGCCCAACCCGCCGTGCTCCACGTCGGATCCCAAGCTGCCTGCGGGAAGGGCTACTTGGAATCGAGCCTGAAGCTGCCTGGAGGCGGCTGGAAGTCCTCCGCGCGTCTAACTTCCATCCTACCGGCTTTAGGCCGCCCCCGCAGTCTGGGCGTCCCACCCTGAAGCCACCCTCCGTTCTTCTGGCTCGGGTTCTCTCGGAGGCCCGCGGGAAGTCCCCCCTACAGCTACCTCGCCGGCCAGGGCCGGCGGGAGGTCCCTCCCCGAGTGCGCCCACCCCACGGCGACCCGGCACAAAGGAGGCGGAAGCGAGGCGGTGGGGCAGGGGCCGTTTATTGGCGCGGGTCCGGGCGGCGGGGCGCGGGCGGCGGTCACAGCGCCGCCACGCAGTCGGTGCCGGTGTAGCCCGGCAGGCGCAGAGCGAACTTGCGGCGCACGTCGTCGGGCACGAACCTGCCGGCCACGAAGTGGTGGCGCCCGGAGAAGCGGCCGGCGCAACGCTTGGGCGCCGTGAGCGACACCAGCACATCGGGCCGCAGCCCGTCTTCGGCGTCGCCGCCCGTCTCCGCATCCCAGCCTGAGGGGGGGAGCGGGAGCTGGGAGGGTGGCCCGGGCCCCCCAACACGGAGTCCCTACCCCTCCTTGAAGACGTTTCCCTCCATCTGACCCAGCCTCCCTCTTCGGACGACAGCATTTCCACCTGCTGCCCTTCCCCAACAGAGCCAGGTCTGCCTTCGGACCTGGCATCTGTCCCCACACCTCCCTGCCCACCCATCTAGAGCCTCTGCCTTAGACTCAGCTTCCTCCCACCCAGAACCCACCCAGACTCCAGCCTGGCCCTCTGGCCTGTGCCCTGAGGCAAGACGTCCCCACCAGACCTGTCTGTCCCTTTGCCCCACCTTCTTGCCTCTAACAGGACCCTACTCAGACTAGAGACTCCTGACCTGAGATCCCTGCCCTCACCTTCAGACCAGATCCTGCCCCTCCCTCACTGGGCTGCAGCCTACGCCACCTCTCGAATCAGTCTAGCAGCCTCGCCTTCTCTCCTGACTCTGACCTGACTTGGGGGACATTAACCAGAAGCCACTGGCTCCTCTCTCTGACTTTAATCTTTCCTTCTCTGACCCTAGCCTCCACCCTCAGGCTCCTAACAGTTCCCTCTGACCTGACAGGGCCACCCTCTGTGTCCTAGGCTGAGCCTGCAGCCTCCCTCCTCAATCAGACAGGGCACTTCCTCCCTTAATGCCTACTCTGTGGCACCCCACTGGGATGCTCTTGGATCCTGAAAGCTGAGGGACATCCCCAGAGTCCAGCCACCCCCACGGAGGGTCCGGCTGGCCAACGGCTGTTTATTCCGTCTGCCCGTCGCCTAATGGCTCCAACAGGCGCGGGGCGGCGGCCAGGGCGGGCGAGGCGTTTGCCAAGTGAGCTCACGTCTGCCCAGGCGACTGGGCCAGGGGTGGGCAGAGGGCATGTGGGCTGGGCACAGGAGGAGAAGGAGACCTGGGGTCACCTGGGGCAGCAGCCTTGGTCTTCGCCATCCCCAGGATGGGTGTGACCCTCGGCTGCAGCCAGGGTGCACGCTACATCCACGCTGGGGAAACAGGTTCAGAGCAGGCACAAGGGCGGGGGCCACGAGTAGCTGGGGCACAGGGGCCTCCACCCAAGCCCCCCAGGCCCCGATGCGCGCCCCCTCTGCCCAGCATGCCTGAGGGAATGTCCAGGCTCACGAGGGGGATGGACAGCAGCTTGAGTGTGGCCAGAGCTCGGGTGCAGGGGCCCTCAACCTTGCAGGGCTCCACGCCGGGGCCCAGCACAGCGTCCACCACCAGCCCGTAGGCCTCATTGATGAGCTGCACCTGGAGGGGTGGGCAGGGTCAGGGGTGGCCTTGGGGCGCTGTCCCCCACCTCCACCCTCACATGCCACCCAGCACTGACCTCAGTGGGCAGGTACGACAGAAAAGGAATGTCCATCTTCTCGCACTGGGTGGTCAGGTCCCGGTGCAGCAGGTCCAGTGAGCGTGTGGGGTAGAAGATGGTCGGCTCATACTCCTGGGGGGGCAAAAAGTGGTCAGCGCTGGGGCCCACCCAGGCGGCCCTGCCCTGGTAACCTGGGACAAGCACTGGGCATGTTCTGTGACCTGTCCCAGCACTGATGTCCCTCTGGGACGCCATCAAGAGAAGGAATGATTTCTGCAGGGACAGGGAGCTGGGGAGGCCAAGCGAGGGGCTCCTTGCTACTCACAAACACCCGCAGATGCCGGGCGCAGACCAGCCCCACGGCCCCATTCTGCTCCGGGCCGCACACGACGAGCACTGTCCTCTGCTTCCGGGAGAGAGCCGACAAGGGGAACACCTGGCGGGAGGCACGGCAAAAGCAAAGGCACAGCTTGAGATTCCTCTTTGCTCATGTGGGGAAACTGAGGCCCAGAGGAGGGGAAGGGATGGGGCTTGGGCCTGGAAGCAACGGGATGGGACAAAACGAGAGGCATTCTGGGTGAGGAGCTGGGCCTCTTGGGGCCTCGGTTTCCCCGTTGGAGACACAGAGTCCTGGTCTCAGGCTCTGCCAAACGCAGACAGGAAAAATGTGCGTTCAGCCACTGCCCATCGCCTGGAGTGCGGTTTGTTTACTCTCTGCCTGAGCCTCGGACATTCTTCCACCTTTTCCCGCCCCATGGCTGCCCTCCCCCGCCTTGTTTCCAGACCTCAGCCCCTCCCGGAGGCCCCAAAGCGCCTAGTGCCTGTCTCTCTGTATCTCTCAGATGCCGTGTCTTTGTCTCTGTTTTCACTTGTCTGTATCTCTCAGACTGTCTCTCCCCATCAAGTCTCTGCATCTCTCTTGGTCTCTGTCTCCATCTTTCAGACTCTATCCTGTCTCTGTGGACACGTGCAGCTCTTTCTAACACATGTGTTTGAGTCTCACCCCTGCCCTGACTCTGCATGGCTCGGGCCCCGTCTTTCCCGGCCTCAGTTTTGTGTCTATCAAATGGGAGTGACAACGGCACCTGCCAGGCAGACACCTGGGGCACCTCCCGAGCCTCAGTGAGGCCCCGGCTCCAACCACGCAGAGGACAAATTATTCTTGTTTTGAGTGCCCTCCCCTTGGTCCCTGTGCCATCCTGACTTGCCCTGAATGTGCCTGCGACCCCAGCCACGCCAGGCCCAGAGTCCAAGACCCACGACCATGTCCCACCAGCTGGGGCTGGCGGCTTCTGCGTGGGTGACGGGCTCTCAGTGCAAGAGCTGGACAGTCGTGCCGAGCACCAGTTTATTTTTTTTAATTTTTATTTATTTATTTATTTATTGAGACAGAGTCTGACTATGTTCCCTGGGCTAGAGTGCCGTGGCGTCAGCCTAGCTTACAGCAACCTCAAACTCCTGGGCTCAAGCGATCCTCCTGCCTCACCCTCCCAAGTAGCTGAGACTACAGGCATGCGCCACCATGCCCGGCTAATTTTTTCTATATATTTTTAGTTGGCCGATTAATTTCTTTCTATTTTTTAGTAGAGATGGGGTCTCGCTCTTGCTCAGGCTGGTTTCGAACTCCTGACCTTGAGCGATCCTCCCACCTCGGCCTTCCAGAGTGCTAGGATAACAACGTGAGCCATCACGCCCGGGCACCAGTTTAATACACTGGGTTTCTTTTAGGGGCTTTGATTTTTACAGTTTCCTCCTTTGGACATCTTGCCCAGGACACGTTTCATTTGGAAATATAAACATTTAAGTTAAGAAAAAATTGAGTCCAGGCCAGGCGCGGTGGCTCACGCCTGTAATCCTAGCATTCTGGGAGGCCGAGGCAGGAGGATTGTTTGAACTCAGAAGTTTGAGACCAGTCTGAGCAAGAGTGAGACCCCATCTCTACTAAAAATAGAAAGAAATTAATTGGCCAACTAAAAATATATAGAAAAAATTAGCCGGGCATGGTGGCGCATGCCTGTAGTCCCAGCTACTCGGGAGGCTGAGGCAGGAGGATTG